>CM072518.1:55407418-55708093 GCA_036898135.1 Oncomelania hupensis | reverse complement strand
GTAGTGTGATAATAATAGTAGTAGTAGCAGCAGCAGCAGCAGTAGTAGTAGTATAGTAGTAGTAGTAGTAGTAGTAGTAGTAGTAGTATAGTAGTAGTAGTAGTACTAGTAGTAGTAATGATGATGATGATGATGATGTGATCTTGAAAGGCGCCAAAAATCCATGTACGTTCATGATCTATGCGCACTAAGACGGTGATTCAGGCATATTGAAACAGGTATGTTTTTAGTCCTTTCCTGAAGCTTGGCAGGGATGGAGCTTGCTTCAAGCTCAGGGGAAGGGAATTCCACAGAGTGGGTACAGCATTTGTGAAGGAGCGCATTCAAGAGTCTTTTTGGTTGTGTTGCTTGTGGCACACTGGGGGTTTCAAGTCTAGTCTACACTGAGTCCCTGACCTGATTTCGCGTCTGGGTTGGTAAGGGGAGACCAGTTCTGTGAGGTAGGCGGGAGCAGTGCTCGTGAAGCACTGGTAGGCCAGTGCCAGGATTTTGAAGTCCAATCTTTTTTTCAACGGGCAGCCAATGAAGAGAACGAAGTCCAGGTGAAATGTGCTCATTCCTTTTTTGTTTTAGAACAATCATTGCTGCAGTATTTTGAACAAGTTGTAGTCTCTGCTGTTGTGTTTTGGGTAGTCCCCAGAGGCAGCTGTTACAATAATCCAATCTAGAGAGGATGAGAGAAGCTGCGACTGATCTGGCTGTTCTTAGATTTAACAATGGGCGAAGTCTGCCTAGCATTCTGATGTAGAAGTAGCATGTCCTCACGATGACACTAACATGCGTTGACAAGGTTAGTCGGCTGTCAATGTACAAGCCTAGGTTTCGCACTACGTCAGATGGTGTGATCTTGGCCTCTCCAATTTGTACAGAGTCGATGCTGGCTTTCGCTAGGTTGGTCCTAGAACCACACAGAAAAATCTCTGTCTTCAAGTCATTCAGTTTGAGCCTATTTGATGACATCCAGTTTTTGACTTCCTCACAACACTTCTCCACCGATGTCACTGCCTCCTGAGCTGACTGTGCTGTAGGTCTGAATGCTGTGTAAAGTTCTGTGACGTCGGCGAACATTTTTCGCTTGAGGAGTAGTAGTAGTAGTAGTAGTAGTAGTAGTAGTAGTAGTAGTAGTAGTAGTAGTAGTAGTAGTAGTAGTAGTAGTAGTAGTAGTAGTAGTAGTAGTAGTAGTAGTAGTAGTAGTAACAACAACAACAACAATAATAATAATATAATAATAATAATAATAATAATAATAATAATAATAATAATAATAATAATAATAATAATAATAATAACAATAATAATAATAATGATAATAATAATAATAATAATAATAATAATAATAATAATAATAATAATAATTCAGTTTCATGAGGTATTATCAAGCTCACTGTACTTTGCAATTGAAGGCCCTTGGGTCTTCTTCTTTCTGTTGACTATCGCCTTCTTCAACGTAAACTTCGTTAAATAAACTGACCGTACACGAGATTAGCTCATGCTAGAATCCAGTGCCTCGACCTCTGGGGAACGCTTTGGACTAAACCAGGGGATATGATGTCCAGAACAGCTTTGTGACGAGGGACAATTTTCTAACTACAGTAGTCAGGGTATATGATACATTAGTAGGCTAGCGTATATATCTCCATAAAACTGGTGCTGGTGATCATCCCACATGTCTACAAGCCTGACCGCAGATCGTAAAGCACGGCCAAGCCTGGGGATGTTGGCGTCTGTACTGCAGGATGTTGTCAGGCCCGGCAGGGGACGTACATCAACAGCGAAGTATGGTCGAGAAGTGAGAAAGACGTAAACATGCCACTTTTACTAGACTCATATTCTACCACGTAGATCTCAGTCTAAGGCCAAGGACAATGATACGGCTACACTTAAAATGAATTATAAAGATTATTAGTATACCAAACTTATGACGCTACACAACGTTGTGTAGACGATTTGGAGTAGGTCACATGAGCTCTTAGTCTTTTCCAAGGGTCATTGTGGCTATCAATTAGTCAATGTCCGTTCAGCATACTTACAATCACTCTCTAACACATCTCCTCAAAATCGTTGTTCGAAACCAAAAGACATTCATTCGTTTCATTATCAAACCTCAAAATTTGTTTAATGTACGAAGAATTATCGTTCAACAAAATGAGGAAAAACAGATTGTGTTGGAAGTCAACTGAAGCATGACCTTAAGTGATGGAAACACACTTACTTTTATGACAGCGAAGTTAATTCATGCATATCTTTTTTTAACAGCCACAAAAATCAGACTGTCAGTACAATATATTGATACGGAACACGCGCCTTGCAACAGCTGTATTGAAAAGACTGTTGTCACATACACAGCAGTAGGTATACTCATAATGATGTAGGTTGAAAACGAAGTTATGTCAGACTGATCAATAATGAACATAATTCCATAGCACAATAATTATGTTTCTGCTGTTCCTGGGAGTTTTACTGTTATGACTTGTTCCAATTAAAACGCGCTTTGCTGCTAAACAGATGTTTTCGAAACGAAACTTCTCTGTTTGTGCCAAAATATAATCATCGTACAAGTGTATGAGGAAATTACGTTTTGTTCAGTACACAGAACATTGTGCTATAGCCAAACGTGTGAATATGTCCCTGTATCGTTCTGACATTTTGTTGTTATTGTTGTTGTCGTTGTTATTGTTGTTGTTGAAGGAACGAAAGGCGATAGGATGTTAGTGGAGGCCAGTACTGTAAGAGTGGAGAGAGCAGAAGAATACAATGAAGCAGAAGAATACAATAAACAGAAGACAGACGAGAAGCAAATTAATGCAAGGTTCGCCTTCAGGGCATACATAAAATGTTAACAAATCAACTTTATCAACTGATTATCTCAATATCAGCGAATACACGTGCAAAAGGGCCTGACTAACGGTAATCCATCAACGTCATTATCACTTGACGGTTCGGAAACCGACGCACAGAGGCGTGACGTGCTTTAGCAAAACCCCAACAGACCCACCACCATGGCATGAGATTAAGACATTACGGCGTTACCACTTTCCCTTCTTTTCCAAGCGAGACTACTTCATGTATTCTGCACAAATTATATCTTCCACTTCCAGTCAGAAATTAGTTGCCGAGTGGACTCAAGAACTGCTTCCACCCCTCTCTTCATATTCACATTCCTAATTCAATGCTGCATCTGAATCTGTCTTTCTAACCTCACAGCAATACACACTGGGAAGGACATGTGCTCTTAATGAAGACGTTAACTTAAGAAGTTCTCCAACTCTTCCCTGGAGGCAGGCCTACTCAGTACGATGATGATGATGATGATGATGATTATGATGATGATGATGATGATGATGATGATGATGATGATGATGATGATGATGATGATGATGACGAAGAAAGCCCACGCCGCCACACCACAGAAACTTCCTGCAGCAACTTAACACAGACCAGTCTCCCGCTAATCGGCCAGACACCGGAATCAATGTATAAATCATCATCCTCTCTTCAACGGGCGGTGGCAGGGCGCTCTGAACCCAATCCTTATCCACACCGACCATCTGCCCAGCTCTGTATCTCTAGTTCTTTATGAAGTTACGCAAGCATAAACATGTAAAGAATCGCTGAAGAAGGTCATAATATTATCGGCCGCTGACGTCTCCCCTCATTTCACCCGCCTTTTCCTCTCGATTCCACAGGTCTTGTCTCTGGAGGTTGGGACTGGGGTAGACGAAAGAGTCTGCCAAAAGGTGCAACATTTAGTTCCGCATACTAATTTCTCAGTTAGTTTACTATCGCAGCTGATGGTGATCATAGTCGTGACAAGAGTTAATTATCGGCGTGGTAACAATAGTGGTGCTGATGAAGATATTCTCTACATCATGCAAAAATTCGCCAATTCTTAGCTATTTTTTTTAATGATGATGATGATGATGATGATGATGATGATGATGATGATGATGATGATGATGATGATGATGATGATGATGATGATAATAATAATAATAATAATAATAATAATAATAATAATAATAATAATAATAATAATAATAATTTGATTTGACTTTCCGGGACACTTTTTTGTCCCTTTTCATCGGGAAATTCTGATACCGCCTCCCTGGGAAGGCGTAGTTGCAACCTGTGGCGTGCCTAAACCCAACCTACCTAATATTAGTTGTATGTTTTTTTGTTGTTGTTTTTTCCTGTGGGTAAGGAGGGGGGGGGGCGAAACCGGAGTACCCGGAGAACCCCCCCCCCCCCCCCCCCAGCCCGGTCGAAAGTAAGTAATACACGGAGAAACATAACGCCCATAGGCAGGATCGATCCCACAACGGTCAGGCACCTTTTGGTTTCTAGCCTGTGGACAATGCAGGTTAGTCCGGTCTTAGAAGACGCGGCCACAACTGCTCGGCTAATGAATGCTATACGCGCCTTATTCCTGAATCAGACTCAAAGCGCGGCGATCTGAAACCAGCATAAACGGTCACATGTTACAGACAATCCTAAATGGTACACAACACACACACACACAATCAGTACCCAAAATGTGGTGTAAAGGCAAGTCGCTATTAGAAGACGGGAAGGAAATAGATTTGTATTCTGACATTTTAGAAAGAATGCATCCAATATCATTATTGAAAGGAGGGAGAAAACCGGAGTGGTACCCGTAGAAAACCTCCGGTAAAGTTATTTTTAAAAGTAACACTTTCTAACAAAAAATCGTTGTTAACAATCATTACTAGAGGGAACACCATTGCAAGGCTCTCCCCATGCAGTGAATGAGCCATAGACCAGGGTTATAAGAACATTTTTTATATATAATTTATATATGTGCTCCGTGGAACCATAAACGAAAGGCTAGTGCATAACAATATTGCAGACTGCTGGGAACTGCAGCACCCCCATTCCCCCCCATTCATCTTCAGGCCAGTTAGTAATTACGCCAAAGCATGACGATGGCGGGAAGAACAGGCTCGTTGCGGCGCTGCATTATCGGGCCGGAAAATTATTCCGTCCTCAAGCGGTGTCTGCAGCTTATCTCTCCATACCACGCAATCCAGCACCTCCATCACGCAGAGCGTCTGAGACTCAACAAACAGTACAGGCAAAAGATCCATCTAACAAACAGACGCTCTGGAAGGTTCCAAAATTGGGATGTTCGCAATCACTCTTACAACACGCAACTGTATCGACAAATTGATTTTGTGAGACCACGGAAGAATGCACAAAGGCATATCTATCTAACTCCGAACAATACAAAATGGCCAAACAAACTCCCTTGGACTGTGGCAGACCTAACCCATAGTCTGTACTCGGTTACCAACTGTCTCAGATGCTCTCCTGACAGATGCAGCGACTAATTTGCAGGGCGTGTAAACTGTGTAAGGACCCCCTAGTTTTCCTCCCTAAAATTGTCCATCAACAACGATCCTCCCCATTAACGTCCACAAGATTTACAGCCAAAAGTTCTCCCACAAGCGAATAAAAGTTACTCTTTAGCGTCTTGTTCTTCCCTGCGGGCATTAAAACAAAGTTATTATTATTATTATTATTATTATTATTATTATTATTATTATTATTATTATTATTATTATTATTATTATTACTATTATTATTATTATTATTATTATTATTATTATTATTATTATTATTATTATTATTATTATTATTATTATTATTATTATTATTAATTTATTTATTAAAAAAAAACAAAGTTCGTAACTTGGTTCTATTAAAAAAAAAAGCTATATATTGTTATTATAAGATACAATGACGGACAACGTCTCGTCCACTGGTGACATTAAGTTTATTACTGTAAGTAAAGGCATTTCCTTGATAATCTGAGCCTGGTTTCCAAAAACTTAAATTACACGACTCTAAATTATTCTACGGTTCATAACAGACTTTAAAAAAACTAAACTTTTAAAAGCCAATAAAGGAACCATGAATATTTTAAGCTTAGTGTTATTTATATATAAACTGCATATATAGTGCGAGAGCTTTAAAGCCTGAGAATGGCGCACGACCGTAGTTTGTGTGGAACTTCTGGGCCAGAGAGCACAGAAGACAATAAGTTTAGAAAGGCCCACAAAAACACGGCGGTCAGTCTATTATTTACGCTCACTGACCACTTTCTACGGTAGCTATCCTATTCTATACTATCCTATCCCGTAACTCGGAGGTCGTTGGAGCACAACAGATGATCGTTTAACCAGCATACTCCCACCTTCCTCTGTCCTCAGCAACCCTCATGGCTTTGCATAGTGTCAAGCCAGTCCATTCTCGAATGTTGTCCTCACACCTCTTTTTCTGTCTCACTCTTCTTATACCTCATTGCACCATGCCTTGCAGGATGGTATCTGCAAGACCTGATGCTCTGGTGCCGTTGCCATACCATCGGAGTTTCCGTTTCTTCACCACTGTGAGCACGTCATCGTGTGTCCATTGGCTTGTGTGATGGTCTGTCGGACTTCGTTGTTGGTGATGTGCTGGATATAGGAAATGCCCATAAGTCTTCTGTAGCACCTCATCTCCATGCTTTGTATTCTTCGTTGTAGGTCCTCTGTGAGGGTCCATGTTTCGCAAGCATATAGAAAGAGGGAGATGACAATGGAGCACAGCAACATTACCTTGTAGTGTAGACTGATGGTCCTGTCTCTACAAATGGGCTTCAACCTTGTCAGGGCAGCAGTTGTTTGTGTGATCCTGGAGAGGACTTCCTGTCGGGACCCATTGCCTGATAAAATTGCTCCTAAATATTTGAAGCTATGCACTGTGTTGAGGGATTGGCCTTGGACTTTGATGTCCGTGGTGATGCCATTGGTGTTGTTGGTCATCATTTTGGTCTACTCTGCACTCCTTCATAGGCTCTGGAGGTGGTGTCAGGCCTCTGTACCAGCTGTTCAAGTTCTTGTTCCTCTCCAGCCAATCCATCAATGTCATCCGCAAACGGAGTTTGGAGATTGCTCTACCCCCTATGCTGACTGTGCCTTCGTGACCTGCAAGGACATTTGACATGATGCGTAGGAAGATGTTGAAAAGTGTTGGAGATAGTAGGCATCCTTGATGCACGTCGATTGTTGTTCTAAACCAGTTCCCTACGACGCTGTTGTGGAGGACTGCACTGGTAGCCTTGTCACACAGGCTCTCGATGACTTCAAAAAGGTTACGGCCGATGTTGCCTCCAGAACTGCATGCAAGACTCGGTCAAACACTTTGTTGAAGTTTACAAACACATGATATAGATTTTGTAGGTGCTGTAGATATTTCTCGCAGATTATTCTGAGGTTGAAAATGTGTTCAGTAGTACTTTGCCCTGCCCTGAATCCTGCTTGTTCTTCAGCTATGATTTGTTCAGCTTTTGGTTTCAACCTGTTGAGTATTATTTTCAGAAGGACCTTGCTGGGATGGCTGATGAGGCTGATGGTGGTTAAGGTTAAGACACACAGTCATTATCATGCTGGATGCTTAGAGAGAGGGAGACAGACAGACAGACAGACAGACACAAACACACAGAGTAGAAATTGGCTTGAAACCCTAAACCGAGTCACCTGGAGTTGGCATAATCCTAATGACGTTGATGTAAACCAAACCACATCGTAACTGTCTACTGAAAAAAGGACGTCCTTATTAATAATTATATTATTGAGTAACAAAGTCCCGACCTACCCGAAACGCTTCTGTTAATATTCATACTTACTGTTGGGTTGTAAGTCCTGAGGAAGCTTTGAACGAAACACGTGTTTAGAGACCCTTTTAATCTGGCGTGTTTGTTATTTTTTCATGTTGGCTTTGATCTCTGTCTCGATTTCTTGTATTATTTTAAACTTTTCTCGCTTTGCTTAACCCCTTGTAATGCACTAATTCCACATGGTGGGCAAGTAAAGAAACATATAAATAAGTCGACATAACATGAGCTGCTTGATATTCTATGGGTATCAAACCCAAGAGAAAGGATCTGTCCCTCTACACAAAAATAGGACCAGTCCATGAATATGTCAAATACGCTACGGTACCCCTGCAAAGCTGACTTCGGGAGAGGTAAAGCCTATACTATGCGTTCCACAGATATTGTGTGCAGGCGGGTCGGGTGTAGGTTAGTGTGTAGAGAGTTTAGGGTACGGTGTGAAGAGAGAGAGAGAGAGAGAGAGAGAGAGAGAGAGAGAGAGAGAGAGAGAGCACTGCCTTGGGAACCACCTGGCCACCATACAGATATCATGGCGAGTAGTCCACATAATGTAAAAATCACACAGAGCAAGGTGAGAATGATGTGCTACAGATCCACACTATTAATGCCTCAGCCGAGAAGCAAACTCCTTACCTTGTGCATGAGAGTCCCAGATCTTATTGACTGAGCTAACTACCACCTGTATCCACGCTGATATACATATTATTATCATCATCGTCATCAACAAGAGTAGACAATAATTATTCTTTCTCCATGCTGTAGATCTCCCTGATTTAGGCAAAAACATCCACTAAAATTTTAGGTACCAAAGTACAACATTTAAACTTGAAATGCAACTTTAAAAAAAAAAGATTAAACATCATCTTCTACACGTCTGATGACCTCACCCTTTTCATTTTTCTTTCTTTCTTTCTTTCTATTCTTTCTTTCTTTCTTTCATGAATTCTGTTTGCAGTTTTGGGAGCAGTCCCCGGTGCTACTTGCATCAATTCATATATTAGTTCAGCGTTGCTGCTGTTCTGACTGTAAAGGAAAAAAACATCAGATGTGGGTGTGTGTGTGTGTGGGAGTGTGTGTGTGTGTGTGTGTGTGTGAGAGAGAGAGAGAGAGTACGCGCGCGTGTGTGACTCTCTTTATCCTCCAACCTCTTTGTTTACTTGACAGGAAGTTTCGCTAGTTTTAACACTATAATTTTGCGACATTTAACGTAACTGATCCGCCTTAAACACGCACGCGCGCGCACACACACACACACACACACACACGCGATAATATATTAATAATAAATGTCACTGTAATCTAACTCGCGGTCTGAATACAGGTTAACCACTAACTTCTGAATGGAAAATAATCCTTATTGTAAGAATATGTAATCCAATCTATTTCAATAAAATAATAGAATAAACAAAATAATAATACACTAGTCATATAAAGCTTGGGTTTGGCGGTATGTTGATCATATCTGAACACTTTCTTTATACTATAAGACTGCATTCGAGATAAAGTATCAAGGAAACTTGAGGCTGCCTTATCTGTGCAATCAAAACTTCGACAATAAAAAAGCGACTGTCAGTGAATGGATCAACTGCTAACACGATTGAAGTAACGATAAAACGAATGAACAGCAACTTGAAGAAAAAAAAAGAAGAAAACAATGAAGGAATTACTGAATGATCGAATGAATAATACATGGATGATAAAAAGACCTGCGCGTAATGCGCACCCGCTCGGCTAGGGTATGAACAGTTTTTATTTCCTCAAAAGCGGGTTCGATTCCCGCAAGGGGCGAACGTATGTTAGTACACCTGAAAGTCACCGATCTCACGAACCAGTCCCGGCACTAGCAATAATGGTAGGAAGGCAATAAAAAACACCCAAAAAAAAATTCAGTGAGTTTTCTTTCCGTATAGCTTCGATAACCGCCTTAAGTGAAAGCTTTCCCACACTTATCTCCATCCTGTTTAGGTTACCCAATGTAGCGTGTAGGTATAGGTCATTTGCCTAATGATTGGTGAAAGGCGCGTATAGCATCCTGTATTATTATTATTATTATCTATTACTATATGAACAGTTGTTTTGTTTTCTCAAAAGCTTCGACGCAGGTAATTGTTTCCCCACCTTAAAGTAACAAAATCACACGAACCAGTCCAGCGGCAAACAAATGCTAAGGCAATGAAAAAAAAACACCCAAAAAAACGCATCAGTGAGTATTTTGTATAAGCTTCGATAACCGCCAAAGCTTTCCCACACTTACATCAGCAAGAATGAAATCCTCAAGGCAAAGCAAGGTACTGTATCTGTCTTAGTGTTTTGTCACTCGCTACTCTTGTTTCTCCCCCCGAATCCCCAAACAATACCGCTGACAAAATAATCCCAGCGAGCAAACTGCGTACTCCAGAGGACGAGGATAAAAAAGGTGGTGGTGCGCTTCGCTACTGCCTGTTTATTTAAAAATACGAGACGGAGAACTCAAAGCCAAGGACGGGTGCAACAAAGACATAATAAAATTAATAATGAGGCCCTGGTAAGTAACATTGACAAAAGAGCTACAATTGTGGAAGGGAAAGATGAAAAGAGTCCTGTTTTGAATTTTGAAAAAAAAATTAAGCGCAAAAGACGGTTAAAGGTTACGCAAACTCCAACCCACGCACAAGTGCACGAGATGAAAAATCGCGGTCATAGTCACCAGAAAAAAAAAGACTAGTTATCTCTCTCCTTTTGGATTTATTTACGAATGGCACAATATTGCCCTGTGGTTGGTTTTCTTGTTCAATAGCGACGTAGCAAAAAAGTGACTCTTGTATCTCACTCACCGTGTATAGGAGGAGTTGTCTGTGGACGACAGAAAAGAAACAAGACAGAGGCGGTTACATTCAATTTCATTAGGAAACATCTTTCTTCAACAATTAACAACTTTGGGACTGAGAAGAGTTCTGAACAGTCCACGACAGGTGCTTTGTAACATATTTTAGGGCGGGTTAAGGAGAGAGTGACGGAGGAATGAAACATAATAATATGTATAGGCTTCGATTTCGTTTTTCAAGATTCAAGCCGTCTTTAGTTAAATCAACTTAATCACAACTCTCTGAGTCTGAATCTAAATCATTCTGCAACAGCAGACTATAAAACTACGGTGTGTGACTTGCACCCGAGGACAGTCTGTACAAAAGACAAGTCAGCTCCTCAATGAACACAGAACGGGTAAAGGTAAACAGGTAGGTATAAGGTAGGACAGGAAGAAGAAAAAAAAAAGTTACGAAAATAGAATAAGGTGGGGCGAAAGAGAAGGGAGGTGAGGATGTAAAGGAGGGAGGGGGGGGGAAGGAAGAAGAGAGAGAGAGAGCGGATGTGGGTTTGTGAATGGAGGACGTCGTGAGCAAACTGAATGTTGAATGAAACCAGAACCACGGGAGATCCGCTGATAGTCATTCATGACCCTCGCTACCCCGTCTCTCTGACATAGTCACCCACTTCAACGGATCGAGCCCCCATAGTGATTTGCAATACCCTTCACTTCGAAAATGCAATAAAATACTCCATTAACTTTCTTTTTTTTAAACTAAAATACTCCATTAATGTTAGTTTTAATAATTGTAAGGGGAGAATACTCCAATATACTTTTTTTTATAATAACCCTGTTTGATGTTAAAGCATCTTCACCGCCCAAATAACCACTAACGGCGTTATTTACGCTGTCAACTTTTGACTTTTAGGACACATTTATTACTTTATGACGCTAAAAACAAATAAAAAAAAGTATTAACTGTTGAGTTTTAAAAATGTCCATTATTCGCACAATAAGTCTATTATATAAGCTGCAATTTAAAAAATAAAGCATAGGGCCGTATTAAAGTCTCCATAAAAAATGTAGTAATAAAACCATTACTGGAAGAGTGCCAGTTGTGAATGGATAAGGATGGGGGGTGGGGTGGATGAATGGACAAGAGGGAGAAGGGGGCGGGGGGTGGGGGTGGGGGGTGGAGGGTGGGGGGGAACGAAAATCAGATAATTAACCTAGCGAAACATTATGGGAAGGTTCGCCATGCACCTGAAGCACTGAGAAAGGACCTAAAAGGACGTAAGTTGACTATGCAATCAAAACCACGCGTTTTACTGCATGATATTGTAAACATTTTTTGACATAACCTTCCACTTCTGAATGGGTGTCTCACGTTATTCCGGTTAGAATTGTGTGTGTTTTTTCTTTTAAAGTAATCACAATTCACTTGATGCTGTCGTTGTCGTCTCATCATGATGAATTCTAATTGGTTACAGTCGTTGGTGCTGACGCTGCTGTTTCGGTTTAAAAAAAAAAAAGAAGAAAGAAAGACAAGACACACAACTATTATGCTGAATTTCGTTTAAACTGGATGGCCTTGGTAAAAAACAACTTAAATAGCTTTATTTTACATGCAATGATCTGCCAAACACAAATCACTACTGCGGTGGTTTACTTATGTTTTAGCTTTTACTGTCGATGCACAGACTGAGAAAACACTAAAAACCTGAGACAAAGTCATCAGGCTCAAGGACTGTACTATACAATTGGATCGATTGTGAAGAAGAAAATGCCTACCAGTAATGTTGGAGTCGTTATAGGCCTAAGTATAGTTCTTTCATAAGGCACTATGTTGTGAGTGTCAAAGCAAGAGCAAAGGTGTACTTTGCGCTTGTGTCATTTGGCGGTCCTATGCTAAAAGGTCATAAGTCAGGTGAAATAAGGAGCGGTTTGCCGGCTTGTCAAATACCGTGTGTTTTGTTAACCCGAAACCCTTCATTAAGGTCCGAGACAAGGCACCACAGCCGCGTCTCCATGGTTTTTTTTTTTTTTTTTTGGTTGGTGGTTAGATTAACGTCCCCGGACACAGAGCGTATAGGGGCGTCTCCAGATGTCGCTCTATTCTGCTTTATGGCTGCAATCACAAAACGTGGCTAACCAATGGCTTGCAAAGCGATATAGGTACTTTAGCTTTTGCCACTTCGACAGTTACCACGGGGGTGTCCATTGCTTCGGCTATTTATTATGTCAGTTAGGGTGTTGTGAAGCAGCCAAGAAAGCTTGCAAACAAGTTAAATAAAGACTTCCTGTCCCTACTCTTCCTCTCTTCTCTCTAAGCGAAAAGTTATGCAAGATACGTATATACGCGTATAGCAGCTGCATGACAATTATTGTATAGAAGAAATATAAACAGTACAGGCTAAGCTATGAAAAAAACCACCCTAGCAAATCTACCAGTTAAAGCTTCAAATATTAAATTTAATGTGGAAAATTTGTTCCAGAGCTATGGGACACATTAGGGTAGAGATAGTGACGTGATTAAACATTCATTAATCGTTAAAACAACCGTGATTATTTATCCAACCTCTTACATCTGAAGTAAAATCGGAAACTTTATTCCTTTAAACCCCGCGATTGAGCAAGTGATGTTTCCTAGATTCCTCTCTAGAGAATTTGAAACGGACACCCCGAAAAAGAAAATCTAAAAATACTCGTAATGCAGTCACTTCTCACCACCGCATCGTACGCTTGAGATAGAAAGATAAACACGGATTATGATGCCCAAGGGGACTCTATCCAAGTGTTTTTGTATCAACGTCGAGGCTTTAAAGGTGAAATTGCAGCAGAGCGTGAACATTATCAACAAAATATAGTACCAGACATCCTCCCTCTACCTTCAAGCCCTGCCTTGACTACAGAATCTGACACCCTGCCATTCACCCTACGCCTTTCTCCTCACAGCGCTAGTACCTAATCCACCCCTTTCACCTTTAAAACCCAAGCTCTTATCCCTTCCCTATTGTTCCAATCTGCGTGGTTCGGGTTGTTTTGACCGTACGGTTGATGCAGCAAGTTCTTGTGTTGGGCTGTAAATTGAGTTGAGTTCGATCCTGCACCTTCAGCAGCTCTGTGAGCGGGTCATTGCGCTATACAAGAAAAAAAACTTTACGTTGTTATTGTTTACCTCCCCACAAATGTGACAATAACAAGTTTAGTGACCGTGTCAGCAGTACCACGCCTCTGTCTCTTTCCTGTCATAATCTAACGACATAAATGCCTCAGAACGACTGATCAGAAAATAACTCGCATAATATGTTATATCCAAATCGCTGTTCCTTTTCATTCAATCTCTTTTCTGGTAACGTTCCAGTTGCCAGAAAAATGCTTGGCTTGGGTCGTTTCTCATGCACGAAAATAACGGCACGAAGTCAGAAAGTTATCGCACCAAGTTCAAAGCTTGCATCCATAGGGTGCCAACCGGCCTGGGAAAACTTTCCTCGTTCTGCGACAGCATCCTGGGAGAAACGCGAACCTCGAACGATACACTTCATCTGAGACTACCCCACATCGTAGTTCTGGATAAGCAATTTGTAGACGTCTCAGATACTCTAAAGTATATTGGAACAGCTGTAAAAATTACACCTGACCCTCATCAGAACGTCTGAAAACATTTGCTCGCTCTGTTGTGCCAATGAGGGAAAATATAATTAAGACCGCTTCTGTTTTCTTCGCTAAAATCAAATCTACAAGGTCGGCTTTAAAAGGATAATAAAATTAAGTTTAGTCTCAGAATGAGACAAGCACATATAATAATAGAACAAAGCCACCTAATTCACGCTGTTTTGAGAATGAGGACCAGACACACATAATACAGAAAACGTACGCAGATTTATGAAACCAGAAAACTGCTTTTTCGGGGATGGTATGAATGTCTAAAAAAAATATTCAGTGTAGGGTTCAGATCCTATGACCTGACCTTCATCTGTGTTATGTCTACAGCACCGCAAGACTTTCGGGCATTAGGCTAATGTGTCAAAGGTCACTCACAAGTCAAGCACATCATGCATAAGCATGTGTAAACCACACATGTTATTGTTATATATTATACATTCACACACAAAATCATGTGCCACACATGCAACTGTTATTAATCTTTAAAGCTGCTGCGTCTGCTTATTTTTTTTAATACATTATATTCTTTTGAGACAAAGAGGTACATTTAACAGATCACTAATTAGTGCCATAGGGTGTGCATGTGGTAGGAGGGTGTGTGGGATGGGTAGGAGAGGAAAGGGAGAGAAGGGAAACTACTCAGCTAGTTACGCAAAGATTATAAACTATAATGAGTACTGTACAAATAACACCCATGAATTTCTATTTATCAGCTACTTATATAATGATCACTGAACACTTGTATCGAAAAAGATGTGACATTCCTCAGAGGTGAATCAATGGTTGTTCATCTTAAAGTGGAGGAAAAGCGACAAAAGAGAGGCGATAAATCTTTAATCTTTGTTTTCATCGAATCGAAATGTATAATTCCTTATTTCAATAAACACTACAGATCAAAACTTGTCGCTGGACTATTTCGTAATCAAATTATAGCATAATACCGGTACTGTAAACGATCATAATTAACAATCAGAACCGGGGTTGAACTATGAAATAAACTTCTATTAAATGATTGTCTGCTCTAACCTTATGCTTTGTTCTAGACCTACAGGAATAAAAAATAATAACACAGAGATTCATATTAATAACCAACCCCCCATTTCATAAATGGCAAAAAATCGCCATAGCCATTATATTCCCAAAATTGTACTAATTTTGACTTGGAAATAATTTAAAATGTATATGATTCATTTTTGCGGTCAAGGTTTTTAAGCCTTTTAAAAAGAGGAAACAATTTGGAAAACTCTAAACGACTTGATGAAGTATTATTTTCCTTCTTTTCCTCAGCTAACTGCGACTAAAAACCTGGAGGCTTTATTGGCCGATAATACAAACAGGAATTGTGTTAGTCCTTGCCTCGAGATACATCTGACCCGCCATGAAGTCGCCTTTAAATGTTTTATCGAGGTTTACTTACTTAAATAATACACTGTTGAGGGTTATGCTATAGTCACCGACAGCAACAACGACAAAACCAAAGTGTTGATTATTTTTCGATCTTGGCCTCCACTTTGTGTTAAACCAAATTACATTACATTACATTATTGTTGCTTTAGGTCCAGCGGACTCTTCCAAGCCAAATCAGGACCGGACAACCCCCAATCCGCATAAAAGATATGCCGAAACAACCCTAGTGGTAAAACCGAAAGCTCTCCACCAGCTAGTCACTTTACAATAAAAACATCCCACGCAGGGGACGGCTGAGGCTTCACGGTTCACCCCAACTTATCGAATCCCCATTTACAAAAACAAAATAGAATACAAACATCATTATAAATTATCAACAAAACACATACATATAAAATACCTACATTGCTAAATAATAACATCATAGGAAGCCCTAGTGACCACCTGGCAGAAAGCGTCCAATATTCCCAAGCTGATCCAACAGACCTATAAGGAGTCTTGTCCCGGAAGAGTTTTCAAGAAAAAAGGTAGGAGACTGGTCTAGCGAAGAAGACGATAGTATAGCAGATTGATAGAACAGAATGAGAAAGAGCAAATGAGAAAGACAGCGACAGTGGGAATTTAAAGCACTAAATTTCCAGAAAGTGGGGATACTATTTATACTGAAACCCCGGCACCCCAACGGGGAAATTAAACCAAATAAGACAGCTTCAACACAAATGTTAAAAGAGGTTTGTGGTTACCCCTATAATACACAAAACTTGCTTTCTCAACAAATTCATAAAATGACGAGGGACAGAGGAATGCAGATTTTTTACTATTGCAGTATTGAGAGAGGGGAAAAAAAAAAAATCGAGCGACGTATAATAATAATTGCTGTTTTTTTGTACAAAGACTCTCTTCTCTTAAATAAGGACAGGGATGGGTGGTGGGAGTGAGGGTGGGTATGGGTGTGTGGACAGGTTAGAGATGAAAATGAGAGAATCTAAGAAACGGAAAATAAAATCAAACAAAATGAATAGAATCTGACAAGCGAAGAAGAGAGATAACCCGTTTTCAGATTTAATGAGATGTTGGAGAAACAAAGACTATTGATCGCAGCGTGTTGGTTGTTCCGTGTTCACTGAAGTACATGGACCTTCTACAACCTCGAGGTCATACATCAACACTATCAGACGAATCGCCAGTCTGGGTATCTGGGCAATTTCCATTATACCTCACGATGTCATCAACATCACCGGTGCTACAAGTTTAGCTCTCAATTCTGGATGAATAAAAATTATATCTGATCTCTTTGTTTATCCAGAATTCTTGAACGACATACGGAGTTTGTTCGGTACAATTGGACTGCGATTGGAGAATCTATTTACATTCTGACTTTCCGAAAGACCGTCCCACCGTCTCAACTTAAGTGGTAGAGAGTTGGCCTGGCACATCGAAGACCCAGGTTCGAATCCCGTGGTGGGCGAAATAAAAAATATACGTTTTCCACTTTCCATTTAGAAGTTGAAGTCCATATCCTTTGTTCCATGGGATGGTTATCCCCGTCTGCCATATCGCCAACCAATGTTCATTCATTCCGAAAGACTTCCTTTAAGAAATAACCATATCTAGAATTTCTGGATGGCAAAACCTGAACATTAATCTTCTCCTTGATACTTTGCTGCTCCTCTGATCTGATCTGATCTTATTAAATGGTATGAATCTGACACTACAGAAAATAAAAGCGAATAAACCCATTTGAGGCATTTTGGTAAGAAGGTATTAAGCCGGTATCCTTCCAATTCCAGGCAACACCAACCACTCTGCCGCTGTCTTATTTCCACTAAAAATGTGAATAGGGATTCATTCTTGAAAACAAATCTTTGCCCTCAAACAACTGAAAATGGATCTATGTTTGTTCAAATAAAACTTTTGTTCTTAAACAAAATATAAGATCAATGCGTTCACCCCCTTCCCCGTAGACAAATGTAAGACGTTACAATTTTACCGGTCTATTTCCCATTACATTACATGATTATTGCTTTAGGTCCAGCAAACTCTTCCGAGCCAAATCAGGACCGGACAACCCCCGATCCGCATAAAAGATCTGCTGAAACAACCCTAGTGGTAAAACTGAAAGCTCTCCACCAGCCAGTCACTTTACAATAAAGACATCCCACGCAGGGGACGCTGAGGCTTTACTCTAATTTATCGAACCCCCGTTTACAAAAACAAAAAGAATACAAACATCATTATAAATTATCAACAAAACACATACATATAAAATGCCTACATTGCTATATAATAACATGATAGGAAGCCCTAGTGACCACCTGGCAGAAAGCGTCCAATATTACCAAACTGATCCAACAGACCTCAAACAAGGAGTCTTGTCCCGGAAGAGTTTTCAAGAAAAAAAGGTAGGTGACTGGTCCAGCGAAGAAGAAGATAGTATAGCAGATTGATAGAACAGAGTAGGAATGAGAAAGAGCAAATGAGAAAGACAGCGACAGTGGGAATTTAAAGCACTAAATTTCCAGAAAGTGGGGATACTATTTATACTGAAACCCCCGGCACCCCAACAGGGGTATTTCCCATTCTCTAAGTCTCACCAAGCATACAAAAAGAGATACAGAGAGAGAGAGAGAAAGAGAGAGAGAGAGAGAGAGAGAGAGAGAGAGAGAGAGAGAGAGAGTAAGAGGGACAGAGAAGAAGAAGGACAGACAGGGAGACAGACAAGACAGAGATTGTCGAATTGACACACAGACAGATAGCCAAATGGAAGGTCCTCATTTATCAAGCTTCCATTGTCTCCCTTCTTCTTTTTTTGCTCTTGTCGCGAAGTCGAAGGGAACGGGTCGTTACTTAAGGCGCGAGACGCATTTAAGACGAGGGCTACAGCTGGACGTAGCAGTGTGTCCCATCTGTCCCAGTCAGCACTAATTTCTCTAACGGGACTAGACTCTACACCTTCAGCAAATTGTCGCTGTAGTGTAGAATCATATAATACTAGTATCCCGATCCCTAAGTCACGTAAGTTCGCCCCACGCCGGGTTCAAACCCGCGATCTTCGGCTCAAATGAAACCAGCTCATTGTCAAGTGAGCTACCAAGGATACCTAATACTACGACGGAAAACGACAGAACAATGGGTGTCTGCTACTGCTAGTGATGAGAATGTCGAACGAAAATCTTAATTCCCTTGTACAGTACTAGTGAGATTCGTTGGAGTGCAAGGACGTGAACAGAGACACACCCCAAAAAAAATCAATGAAAGAGGGGGTAAAGACTTTAGTAGTCAACGGAGAGGGACTAAGAGAAGGGGAAGAAAGAGGGCTGGCCTGTGTACAGGGTCAAGGCAAGGGAGAAGAAAGAAAAGAAAAGGGGGAAGAAAGAACAATCCATCCTGCTTCAATTAAGGCCGACAACAACTTCCCGCTGCTGAGGAGATGCTGACTGTGTACTACTTTGTAGATCAGATAAAAGAAGCTGAAATGTTCTTGTAGAACTTAGTAGGAAGGCAATTCCAAGATAACGATCGAATAGTATAGAAGTATATATAGGTTGAAAACAACAAAACAAGGAGTGTGCGCTTACAGATAGCGTGCATGCGTGTGTGTGTCTGTGGGTGTGTATGTGAGCGCGTGCGCGCGCGTGTATTGACGATTTAACTGACGTTTATTTATTAGTTTCTATTAAAGAGACTGAGTTATATAGAAAGTAGCTAAAATCTCATTCTTCCCAGCAATCCTGTCCGTTGAAGTCTCATTGGCATTGATCATTACAAACACGGCCGACCTTGAACTGAAATTACAGTAAATGTTTTTATCAAACACTGCCGCTGATTAACTTGAACTTAATATATTATTATATACAAATTTACTATTATTTTTTTTAAGGGGGAAAAAAGGTTTGTCACCTTTTATTGAATGTCGCAGCTAACAGTCACCAGATCATCAGGCCTTGCAAAGTCTATTCTGCAAGGCACAGTGCAAGGAGGTAGAAGAAGAGGGAAATCGAAAAAGAGGTGGGAGGACAACATTCGAGAATGGACTGGTTTGACACTGAGCGAAGCCATCAGGGCTGCTGAGGACAGAGAAAGATGGAGTATGCTGGTTAAACGATCATCTGTGGTGCCCCTACGACCTCAGGGTTACAGGACAGGATAGGATAGGATAGGAATGAATGACAAAACGTACGAAAAGGAAACAATTACTGTTTTTTAAAGAAAAAAAAAGAAGAAGAAGAAAAGTTTGTTTCACCCTTCACTGAGAACAATCGAGTTTTTCTGTAAAACAAGTACTTGAGCTTTGGTTTGAGATTGGAATATATATAAATATAATCATTATATGTATCCACGTCGGAATAAATAAATCCAAAAACCCGAATGACTGATAGACAAAACCAAATGTTAGGGTTTGTGTAGCGAAAGGCATCTCGTGATTGAGGGAGAGAATGTAGACCTTTCTTATCTAAATGACTACTAATGCTTCCAGGTGTACGATTGAAGTCCATTAAACAGCGTGGAATGGTTCTAGTCACGCTACCGTGTCTGTAATCTTATCACTGCTGAACTTCCTTCGTGACGCTCCATAAAATAGCTACTCTTTCTAGCATCAGCAGTAGTACTGTAAGGAGCCCTTGGACAACCCACGTTCTTCCATGCACACAAATATCAGAAGAAACGGAGTTCCCCTCTCTTCTTCCTGACCTTTCCACACACTCCATTTCTACACGTTATTTATAAGAAACGGAGTTCCCCTCTCTTCTTCCTGACCTTTCCCCACACTCCCTTCCACACGTTATTTATTTATTGAGTTAATGCAGACAACGACAACAAACCAAAAATACATTGCAAGCGATGGGAGGGAGGGACAGAGAGAGAGAGAGAGAGAGAGAGAGAGAGAGAGAGAGAGAGAGAGAGAGAGAGAGAGAGACAGAGAGACAGAGAGACAGAGAGAGACAGAGAGAAACAGAGACTGAGAGCAGAGAGAGACAGAGATAAAGATTCCTCCAGTAAAATGTAATTGCGTGCAAAAGGTAAGGAAATTATTCTAGTAATTTAGTATTATAGTAAGATCGTTCACACACACATACACACACCTACAACACACACACGCGCACGCACGCGCGCGCACTCACAAATCGTAAATTAAATTACATTATGTATGAAATCAATATCCCCCTCAGAAACAAGAGATGAGGTGCTACAGAAGAGTTCTGGGCATTTCCTATACCCAGCACATCACCAACGATGAAGTCCGACAGACCATCAGCACACAAGCCATTGGACAACACGATGACCTGCTCACAGTGGTGAAAAAACGGAAACTCCGATGGTATGGCCACGTCACCAGATCATTAGATCTTGCAAAGACCATCCTGCAAGGCACAGTGCAAGGAGGTAGAAGAAGAGGGAGACCGAAAAAGAGGTGGGAGGACAACATTCGAGAATGGACTGGTTTGACACTGAGCGAAACAATCAGGGTTGCTGAGGACAGAGAAAGATGGAGTACGCTGGTTAAACGATCATGTGTGGTGCCCCTACGACCTCCGAGTTACGGGATAGGATAGGATAGGATCAGAAACAAAACTCGATAAAGGCTTAAATGCAAAGAAGAACCACACATTATCTACTCCAAGTTGAGCAGGTTAATTTAAGTCTGTGAAAAACCCATAATATAATACCCCATCTCCAACAAAAACTGCTACGCCAACATCCTGGCAAGATGCTGCCATTTAAAACACGAAGAAGTGCACAGAACTTTTAAGATACAATCCTTGTTTACTATTGAACCGATCTCTTGGGCGTTATTAATGGATACTTTATACAATAGTCCATCGCAAAAGAAAACCAGGTACGCGAAGATGCTAGGAAGATACATTTAATGTCAGATGCAAATCATATTCATAAAGTAATTCTTCAGATTTAAATTTCCATACACCATCCTCCTTTTGGGCATTCTGGATCTGAATAAATGCTGTAAATTTAGTGTAATACTCTATCTGAAGTACAAATAGACACACGAGCATGCTGGCATGTTACTATCAACCTCAACGCGAAGAACAGCTAAGAAATTCTCTACATGTTCCTTCTGTGAATGTATAGCATCGCCTTCTACTCAAGTACAACATCGACCCACTGAAGGCTTCTTGCAAGGAAGAAGAGCTGAAAGTGAGACTCCCGCGTATGGAACGTGACCAGATAATTCTCCTGGCGATTGATTGCCACTTGACCACAGTACTGTCACTGAGGCCAGCTCCTAATTCAATGTGATACCCTACAGCCAAGGCCTCTTAATATATTACAGTCAGGAAAGTCGCATATAGTTCGGGGATTGGAAACGCAGAGTCTGAGTGGTAGGATTGTAATATACCATGATACCTTTCGACGTATCCATTCTACGCCTTCCCCTTATCAAATAACATTCGGCGGTCCCTAACTTAATACAGAGGCAGATCAATTTTTTACCATTGCCCGCAACATAAAATGGATGCCCAAAGAGGATAAAACAGATCAAGATACAGATAAATGTATGATAGATGTTACTGGATAGATTACACGCAGTCTTGCCCAAACCTACAATATCTATAGACATACGTAAAAGCGATATAGGCCAGTTTATTGATCAACTGAATACTGAGACTAATCCCATCCCATCACGCTACTCCGATTCCCATGCTGCTGCTGCTGTCTTTGCCAGTTACTGTTTACTGCTGCAGGCTTCAGCTCCCAACAGGACTGAGTAAACATGGACACCACAATAGATGGAAACTTCAAAGCCTGAGCAAATGGCAAATCCAAACATGGGCACTACACTTAGTACAAAAGATGGAAGCTTCAAACGATGAGTAAATTGAAGATCCAATCCGCACTAGCTGTCAATCCATCTACATAAATGTCATCAAGAGGACGGCGCATGAAGAAATGGCAACTGTCCGCTGTCGATAACATGATTCAGTTACCACGCTGTCCACGCAGAATTATATTATGACGTTCTCTCCGATTATAACCAAGGACCAACAGCATCCAGATAGTATCTGCTTGTTGATGCATACATGTGTGTCACGCCACCCAACTGTGACTCGCATAAAATTGTTACCACAAGAACATTCTGGATTGTAAAATTGTAGGCATTGTCAATGTCTTGGAAGATATAGAATATAAATAACAGTAGTTGCACTCAGAATAGTAGCCTGTTGCATACGACATGTCAGTTCAACAGTACAGATGGAACAGTATTCAATGGTATGATATTCCCATGCTTAGGCGAGGAATTTGGATCCTCTTTTTACTTTGCCAGTTTAGTACACACACCCACCATCAAAAACAAAACAAAAACTACACTGACTAGCACGGTCATTTTTGCACTGGGCATTGGTTCCGTGGTCAATAAAAAGTAGCTCCCGGCAATGCAAACATTCATAGCAAGGGAAGCGCTCCAGAGCTCATCTTAACCGGACTAGTTAACCGCATCAAACAAGGAGTAACACTGGGGACCCTTTAGAGTACTCCACTGGAAAAGGCAAAATAGTGTTCAGCCACTACAGTCATGCTGGTGTTTTCCTTAAAATCTTTTAGTAAGGGTGATCCACCTGAGAATACTAATTTATTATAGTCCTGCTTTCTTTACTATATATTTTGCCGCAACAGGTACCAACAGTGGCATTCTTATCCAGCCACGGTCAGTATGAGTATAGCACAATAATGAAAGCCATAATGAAAAAGTACAAAGACTGGGCAATAAAATTACAAAGGCTTTGCCGAGTGGAATTATATGACTACATTGAGGGACTACGCTGTCTCGAGCCATTAACACAAACCGCCCATTTCTCGTCCAAGAACTCCCTCTAGGCGCCTGTGGAAAGCTCTAGCCCTATTTGTCCCTCACTCCTTCAATCAAAGACGAAGAGAAGTATAATGTGTCCTGTAAACTATACTTCTGTTTACTACTACTTCTATTATCACTGCTGCTGTAGTGTATCCCAGTGATGAAAATTCCAATTTAGCACAAAAACGGCAATTTAAGATGCATCCACCCGTGTGCGCGCATGCATGCACACAAATGTGAACAACACAAAAATTATCTAAATAAGCCCAGAGAAACTGTAGCAGTTCAGCTCCTAATCGAGGGATTATGAGTCCAATTTCTATTGATCTATCCAAAATGCGCAACGGTTTATGAGCGACTGGGTGTACCAGGAGTCCAGCTGTAGTTTAAAGTTCAAGTGGTTGAGGGCTTGCTGCCATCTTTATTCAGGTCATCGGAACGCCCTTAGAAATTCAAGGCTCGTGCGCAGACATAAGAAAACGCCAAAACCGTCTGATCAGCCAGAAGCTGCAGCCAAAGGCACCAGAACTAGAAGGAAATGTAAACACGTGATTCAGGTACCAGGTCGTTCCCGGAAGACATAAAAAGGCTTGTATTTAACGGACCAACAAAACAGATAGATAAATCACATAAATAGATGATTTCAGCAACAGAACAGATACACATACAATAAATGCAAATTATCACAAAATTACATGAGGTGAGCTTTTGGTCAATGTTGACTGAGTATTTATCAGTAGTCAGCGTTACTGACCCCTGTTGAACCAGTGTTAATTCTTGACAGCTAGGCATCGTTCCTTCAACTTCAAGGTCTTGCCATTGCATTTTTGATGGATGTAGCATCTGGAAAGTCACAAATGATTCAGACTGTGACCTGTTCAAGATGCAACTGCCCTGGATCTGGATTTTTAAATGGCAACATTTGCACGTCTTTAGTGGACTGCGATATCAGAGTGTCAAAGTGTCTGAAGCAGCTGCCAAGATGATCCCCATCGGTCAAAGAGGGAAACATGGACGCCTTAAGTTGGCCAGGGCAGCGTTGATCCTTCAGTGACTCTTTCCATGAACGAGAGATACTTTTAGCATATCCCTCGTAGTACTTTAATGAAATGTTAAACGTTTAATTGGTATTTTTCCATAGTATGTGTTTGTGCAAGTTTGGAAATTGGAGCAAAATTATTTTTATTAAATTTGTCAATATTGAAATAAACTTTCTGGAGCTCTAACGAGCTGGACCACTATCGACGAAACATTTTAGGTATCAGAGAACTGCGCTGAAAAGGTCTAGATAAATCAACGACCCACAAAGGCCACAAGCTTTCTTTCAGCTAGAGAGGTTGGCCAAGATGCGCGCCACAACTGGGGAGACACATGTGGACTGCAACAACGAGACAAATGACAGGGGTCCGAGACTCTTGGAGTTTGCCAGATAAAACAATCTGATACTGGCAAACACACTTGGTCTCCACAAAAAATCCAGACGATGAACATGACATGGTTCCCAACGGGGAGAATCACAACCAGATTGACTACATCATGGTCAAGACACGCTTCAGATCAAGCATCAACATTGGCACGCATTTTTCCAGGGGCAGACTTCGGAAGTGATCACGATCTCGTGATAATGTCCTTTCGGCTCCACTTGAAGAAAGTAAACACAGCAAAGTGCACCAGACTTAAGACGGTCTTAAGTTCGACCTGGACAAACTGCTAGACCCGGAGGTGGCAAAAATATTCCAAGAAACAATTGGAGGGAAATTTGCACCAATGCTCATTTTGGGAGCTGGTGAAGTAGATGTCAACACTATGACCACCACCCTCAACTCAGCTGAGATCCTTGGCAAGCGCCGCCCAAACAAGAAACCGCGGATCACACCTGAACATTTGGACCTGTTTGATAAACGACGAGAAATGAAAAAGAAAAAAAGTACCTCACAGGGAGATGATGCCTACCGACAAATCAACAATGAAATCCGAAAGGCATGCACACAGCAAAGATAGAGGGATAGAAGTGCAATCGCCAATGCCAGGCAATAAAGAACAGTCTGAACAAGAACAACAGCAAGAAGGCCTACTAGACTGTGAAGCGGCTGACAAGGTCTCCACGATCCAAAGCAAGTCTGGCATATTCCTTACAAAAGAACTAGAAAACTAGAATTTTTTTTAAATAAATGGACAGAGTACTGCTCTGACCTTTACAACCAAACGAAGACCCATCAGTTCTAGCATGTCCCCAGAACAGAGAAGAAAACAAAATCCTCCCAATTCTCCGAGGAGAAGTTGAGGTAACAGAGGCTCTGAGCAATCACTGAAGAAGGAGAAGTCAGCGGGAGTGGACAAAATACCCGTGGAATTGCTTCAAGCAGGAGGAGAAGCGATGATTGACGCCCTTACTATTATCTGTAACAAGATCTGGCAGAATGGAGCGTGGCCTACACCATGGACTCAGTCGCTTGCCATCATTCTTCCCATAAAGGGTAACTTTCAGAAGTGTGACAATTACCGCACCATCATTCTCATCAACCATCCCATCAAGGTGCTCCTGAAAATAATACTCAACAGGTTCAAACCCCAAACTGAAATAATAGCTGAAGAACAAGCAGGATTCAGGGTAAGGCGAAGTACCACTAAACAGATTTTCAAACTCATAATAAACTGCGAGAAATAGCTACAGAACCAACAACATCTATATATCATGTGTTTGTAGACTTCAAGAAAGCGTTTGGCCGAGTCTGGCATGCAGGCCTGTGGGCAACCATGAGAATGTACAGCTCTAAGTCTAACATTATTGAAGTCATCAAAAGCTTGAATGACAAGGCTACCAGTGCAGTCCTCCACAACAAGGCCATCGGGAACTGGTTCTGAACAACAATCGGGGTGCGTCAAGGATGCCTACTTTCTCCAACATTCTTCAACATCTTCCTAGCGCGCATCGTGTCAGATAACCTTGCAGATCATGAAGGCACAGTCAGCAAAGAGGGTATATCAATCTCCAAACTCCGTTTTGCGGATGCCGTGATGGATTGGCTGGGGAGGAACAAGAACTTGAACAACTGGTACAGAGGCTTGACACCACCTCTACAGCCATGGAATTTAAATAAATGCAGAGAAGACCAAAATGATGACCAACGACATTAGTGGCATCAGCGTGGATATCAAAACAAAGTCCAACGCCAATTACTCAACACAGTACATAGCTTAAAATATTTAGGAGCCATTGTATCAGACAATGGGTCCCGACAAGAAGTCCTCTTCAATATCGCACAAACAACTGCGGCCCTGACAAGTTTGATGCCCATTTGGAAAGACAGGACCATCAGTTTACATTCCAAGGTAAGGCTGCTGCGCTCCCTTGTCATTTCCATCTTCCTATACGCTTGCGAAATATGGACCCTCACTGCAGTTAGTTAGTTAGTTATTGCTTACAGGGTCCAGCGGACTGCAAAGAACCGAATCACTACCCCAAAATCAAGACCACAACTTGGTTGAAAGTGCACTCACTCCTGATCCGTATAAAAGATCTGTTGAAACAACCCTAATACTGAAGGCACTCCACCAGCCGATCACTTTACAATAAAGGCGTCCCACGCAGGTGACGCTGAGGCTATACTCTAATTTATCGAACCCCCGTTTACAAAAACAAAATAGAATATAAACATCATTATAAAATAGCAACAAAACACATACATATAAAATGTCTACATTGCTCAATAATTATATCAAAGGAAGCCCTAGTGACCATTTGGCAGAAAGCATCCAATATTCCCAAGCTGATCCAACAGACCTCATACACAAATGGGGGGGGGGGGGGGGGGGGGGGGCAGTTTTAGAAGAGTTTTCAAGAAAAATCGTAGGTGACTGGTCTAGCGAAGAAGGTAGATATAGTCACGGACCTTTAATGTAATAAAGGTCCGTGGATATAGTAGATTGATAGAACAGAGTAGGAATGAGAAAGAACAATGGAGAAAGACAGCGACAGTGGGAATGTATGCACTAAATTTCCAGAAAGCACGGATACTATTTATACAGAAAACACCGGCACCTACACGGGGGGCCCTCACTGCAGATCTACAACGAAGACTACAAAGCATGGAGGTGAGATGCTACAGAACAAGCCATTGGACAACACGATGACATGCTCACAGTGGTGAAGAAACGGAAACTCGATGGTAAAGAAACGGAAGCTCCGATGGTATGGCCACGTCATCAGAGCATCAGGCCTTGCAAAGACCATCCTGCAAGGCAGGAGGTAGAAGGAGAGGGAGACAGAAAACAAAGGTGGGAGGACAACATTCGAGAATGGACTGGCTTAAGATTGAGCGAAGACATGAGGGTTGCGGAGGACAGAAAAAGATGGAGTACGCTAGTTAAACGATCATCTGTAGTGCCCCAACGACCTTCGAGTTACGGGTTAGGATAGGATAGGATAGGTTAGGACAGGATAGCCTATGGGGAATGAATGGGGAACAAAGCTTCTAGATGTAGTCTGCTGTTCCCCTCTTCTCCCCCATCCAAATTTTTTTTTTTCTCCTTCACAACATGCATATGAAGCAGAGCAAAATGATGAATACTTATGAGTGAAATCTCTTATGCTAGTAATAACAGCCCACAAAACGACGACCATAAAATTTATAACTGGCCAGCTGCGCAACAACTGCACTATAAACCCTTCACCATCTCCAATAGAGCGCATTACAGCGCTTGTTTAAAAGCGCGCTTTTTTATGGCACGTTGCATTCATATTATGACTCACGGTCTGCCTGGTTCGAATCCCGGACTGGCCAACGTGTGACCATATGATTTTCCCTTACCATCAACTGCTTCGTTGGTGTCAGAATTATGTGACCAGTAGTCGCCTATACGCTTCGGTGTCATGTGACTATAGTATAATCTACAGTTACAGTTGCCTGCCTGCCTGCCTCCACAGAAATGTCAACATTGAACATACATCTCACTGTCGCGTCTCAAAATATAATTATTTTATTATTACGATTTTTTTCCCACTCTTAAGACAAATCCCTGTAATAACAGATACATCTTCTGTGTACAAAAAAAATTGAAAGTAGTACCCCGTGTTGCCACTGTTAAATGTTACCAATTTGATGTAAAGTATATTTAACCTAAACAAACAACTCTGGTAGGTTAGATTGAGTGGTGGAAGACGGGGCGGTGTGTGCAAGGGAGAGACACACAAACAGATCAATAGACAATGCACATTATCAACCAATAGTCGTAGCTCATATATAGCATGAGTACGCTGGTTAAACGATCAACTGTGGTGCACCAGCGGCTTTCGACGGTATAGGATAGGATAGGAGGGTAGGGTAGGATAGGATAGGTCTATTCACTCTTGGTAATACTATTTATTACTAGACAACAAACTAAAAAAAAATAAATAAAATAAAATGATACGGTTTTTTGGGGACAATTAAGTGCGGCACATTTTTTTCAGTTATAGGAATTATTCATCAATCTCTGAGTTTAACTTTTATATTGTTGTTGTTGCATCAATTTTTATTCATCAGATTAACATAAGTTGTACTGATGTAACATAAACAATTTACAACATCTAACAGGCGCACATCATAGATATTTTCCAAATTAAGTAATTAATTAATCAAACTATAGAAATCATGATACTACTAACATACACATACACTTTTAACAACATACATTCATTCCCTTGTAACAATTCATTGATTAAGAAATACACAAAGGAAAAAAAAATCTTTCAACTTCACCTGTGAAGAACGAAGTACTTATCCACATTATCAAACCATAAACATTATTATACTACTGACATACACACACATTTGTAACAACATACATTCCTTTATAACAATTAGTTCACAAAGAAATAAATAAACAGTGGAACCGTTCAACTTCACCTGTGAAGAACGAAGTATTTATAAATGTCATTTTACGTCTTACAGAAAGTTGAAGTTTGGCCTCCAATCCCCTACACCTCCACACCCCATTAAATAAAAAAATAATAATCATAATCATAATAATAATCATATTTAAAAAAAATAATAATAATAAAATTAAAAATGATAAAATAATAATAATTATTATTATTTAGTAAAAAGAACTAAAAAATAAAATAAAATTAAATTAAAAACTCAACATTAAAACAAATTAATAAATAATTCCCCCTCCCCCCCGACCTTCCCTCCTCTCCCAAACCAAAATAAATAATTAATAAATATTTATTGAAACTAATAATGCTTAATTAAATAAAATAGGAAAATAGGTACAAAAAATTAAATTTAATAAAAAAGGCTAGACTAGTTGTAAAAAATTAAAACAACAAACAAACAAACCATTAGAAGAAATTGAATAATTCATGACTTAATGAAATCTATGATCAAACAAACAAAACATTAGAAGAAATTGAATAATTCATGGCTTCTAATTAAATCTATGAGCATTAAGCTCAATGACCAATCAGAATGTTCTTCTGGATATACAATACTTGAGATTGAGATAGGTAGTTTTAATTTATTTAATATAATGAGTAAAGGCTGAAAATGGTTATAATTTTTTTGACATTCAAATATTAAGTGATTTACATTCAATATGCTACCACAATTACAAAGTACTGGAGGATTTATGAAACGAGCACGCCAAGCATTTAGCCTTATTCTGTGAAATAAACTGTTAATATGAAAAGATTTTGAAATAGATATAACATTTTGTGATACTGGTGAATTATCCAAGTAATGTTTTTCAATGACCTCTTGCTTGTATTGCTCATTCCACTGATTCCAAGCACATCGTTTTATTTGATTGTTAATTTCATTTGTTGTCAAGTTGAAAAATAATTTAATGGATTCATCTGAAGATGCAGCACTCTTTGCTAAGTGGTCAACAATGTCATTTCCTAGTATATGTAAACTTATATATAATATATAATATAGTATATGTAACTTTTATAAACCATTTCATTATATATGACAAATTTGAATTATCAATAACTATTGTGTCTTTATCATCTTGGTGAAAAAAGACTTTTATAAAACAACCAACCACTAACTATTCCAATAATATTATTCTTAGCTCCCTCTTTGGCTAATTTATCACATATTTCATTCCAATAATTTCCGCTAGCGCTGTGTGATGGTACCCAGCAAAAGTCGAGACATATTCCTGTTAAAATAATACAATATTCTATTACCATTCTGAATGAATGTTTGCAGTTTCTGTTTTATTCCATCCACTCACGATTTTAAAAATATCTTAGATTATGCAGCCCCCACATTCAAAAAACAAGAAACATTCAAATGGACAATGTCGCTAAAAATCGAAAAAAAAATTACGCAAATATAATGTGAAAGAAACTTTGTAAGAGGAACAAAACAAAAACAAACATAATCGCACAAACATAGAAACCTAACGGAAAGAAAGAACGAAAGAAAGAAGGACTAGCACATACAGACAGAAGGATAAACAGAAATAAAGAATTTAAAAAAAAATAGAACTTCTGACAACTCACCATTCATATCGATGGTAAAACGTCCAAGGCCAGAGCCGTCCCGGATGGAATAAGTAATCCGTCCCCCGCTGGTGTCGGCGTCGTCCTTGTCGAAGGCCCTAACGGCCATCACATAGGTTCCCACTGGGGCGTTTTCCGCCACAGAGCCACGCTCAAGAAATTCGTTAAATTCCGGGGCGAAGAAGTTTTCGTTGACGTCCACCACTTCAATGTTGAGCAGACACATGGACACGAGCGACTGTTCACCACCATCCTCCGCTCTGACGCTCAAATTGTACACCTGTGTCCTTTCAAAATCCAGCGACTCCACGATCCTCACCGCGCCCGTCAGAGGGTCCACCTGGAACTTGTTTTCCGCTCCATCCACCAGCTCGTACTTCACCTTGCCGTTGTCACCTTCGTCAAGATCACTGGCGGTCAAAGTCGTGATGACGGTTCCCACGGGTAAGTCTTCCCTGACGCGAATGGTTTGCGTCTTGGGCACGAACTGAGGGAAGTTGTCGTTGACGTCGTTAACAGTGATGGTGACGGTGGTGGAGGAGGAGAGTTTGGGCTGGCCCGAGTCTTCAGCCTGGACCACAATGTTGTACACAGCCTTGCTCTCTCTGTCCAGCCGCCTCCGCACCTTGACGGTGCCGCTGTCCGGCTCCACCAAAAAGTCCTCTCCGTGCGTCAGGAGAGAGTAGCGAATCTTGGCGTTCATACCCGTGTCTCTGTCAGTGGCTAAAACCTGCAGCACTGTGGTGTTGACGTTCACGTCCTCGAACACTGACTTCTCGTACATCCCGTTTTCAAACTTCGGGGCATTGTCGTTATCATCACTGACCAGTACTTTCAATGCTCTAGTCGCTGATCGCTGACCGTCTCCCATGTCCTGCACGCGGATGGTCAAGTTGTACTCTGCACGGGTCTCGTGGTCTAGCGGGGAAAGCACCGTCAGATCGCCTGTGAAAGTGTCCACTCTGAATGCGCCACCCACACTGCCGTCGTGTATAACATACAGCAAGTGACCGGCGTAACCGTCATCGTTGTCAACTGCCGTGATCTTCGTGACCACGCTGCCTATAGCCGCGCTTTCTGCCACGGTAACGGAGGCAGGGACAGAGTCATCAAACCTGGGCCCATGTACTCCAGACATGTCACTGCGCGAGCCCGGCACGAGGTCGTTAAAGTTGACGCTGCTGTCGTCGTTGTTGCGGGCCGAAAGGGTCAGCTGCGCCTGCAGACGCCTGGCTACGTCCGTGTCCTGACAAGTGACGCTGACCTCAGCCACGGACGACTGTGGGCTCGGCTTGCTATTGACCATCTTCAGACTGACCGTGGTGGGCACTGACAGATGCTCGCCGTCACTAGCCTGGACTGTGATGTCACGCATATTGTCGGTTTTGGACGACAAATCACACACCACTTTTACAGAGCCAGATGTTGGCTCTATCGCGAAGCAGCCATCGCTGTTGCCGTCGGAGATGCTGTAAGAGATGATATTGCCGGCGTCAAAGTCAATGGCAGTCAGTACAACGATTTCCGTGCCAATTGGTGCCTCTTTAGACAGGTACCCCTTGCAGCGTGTTTTCTCAAACTCGGGGCTGTTGTCGTTCTTATCCTGAACCCTGATGACCACTTTTTGCTGGGTCCAGTGTTTGTAAGGCTCTCCCCAGTCCGAGGCTCGAACGATCACGCTGTATTGTTTCCGCATGGTCTCGTAGTCAAACACTTCTGTGGTGGTCAGTTCTCCCGTGAAGGCGTCGATCTCGAATGGCACTGGGTTGACGTTGTGGATAGAGTAACTGATGTGACTGTTGTCGCCGCTGTCGCTGTCCACCGCTGACACTGTTACCACAGAGGTCCCCTTAGGCATGTTCTCGCCGACGTACACGTTCTTCAATCTCTCTTCGTTGAAGGTGGGACCGTTGTCGTTGAAGTCGACGACGTCTACGATGACTTTGGTCTCTCCGGTCAAACGAATGCCGCTGCTGGCTCTATCCTCCGCGTACACAATCAGGATCAACTGCTTCTGCTGCTCCGCGTCCAGCGCAGTGGCTGTAGAGATAAGACCGGTTAGTTCATCGATGGCGAAGTGTTTGGACATGTCGTCGTCCTTCAGGCGGTACCGCACCTCCCCATTCTGTCCCTCGTCAGCGTCAATAGCCTTGACAAACAACACAGGTGTGTACATTGGCGCCACTTCCAGCAGTGACGTCTTGTACAAGCTCTTTTCAAACTTCGGGGAATTGTCGTTCACGTCTTGAATAACCACAGGTATGTGAACCGTTGCAGTCTTGGACGGCTGACCCCTGTCCACTGCAATGACGGTGACGTTGAAGCCGTTTGGATGCTCTTCCCGATCCAGCTGTGTGGCCACTATCACGTTGAACACACTGGGCGTTGGCGTGGGCACTGTCCGCAACATCTGTGTGTTGGTCACGTCCACACCCTTGATCTCACCATTGAGTCCGACGTCGTTGTCGGTGATTGTCAACACGGCAAAAATACTGCCAGGCTTGGCGTCTTCCATCAGGGCAGGGAACTTCTGCACGAGAATGATAGGAGGGTTGTAGTTAACGGGCAGCACGTCGATCTGCAGCTTGGTGTTGCTGAGAGGGGAGCCCTGTCTGGCAGAGGACTTCATGCCCCTGTCTTCAGCGTGGATTTCCAACGTGTGTGACCTGGCCTGGTACTTCAACGACCGCATGAGAGTAACCACGCCGCTGGTGGGGTGGATGGCAAACATGGTGCTGGGCTGCACCAGACTGTAGTACACCTCGCCGTTAATGCCCACTTCAGCGTCCGACGCTTTCACCTCCGCGATGCTGGAGTGCACAGGTGTGTCTTCTGGAATACTCACATTGTACGGCTTGGAGGGAAAAATAGGAGGGAACTCGTTTTGATCTAACAAAGTGATATTGAGGTCCGTATAAGTGTCCACCGTATCTGTGCCTGGCGCTAAGCTGCCAGTGGCTTTGATTCTCATGTAATACTCGTGCTGGTGTTCTCGGTTCAGCCTTCCGTACACTCCAGTTTTAGTCCTGACTCTGAGGAAACAAAAGTCCTCCACATGCACAGTTTCTGCGTGGAAAATGCCGCTGTCGTCCCCGCGGACGATGGTGTAGGAGACTTTGATGGAAGAGTGTGATAAAGGAATGCCCATCCTGACGGGCGTGTTGACGTACACCTTTCCCACTGCGTTCTCCGACATCGTGCCGTTGTACAGGATGTGAGTGAACCGGAACTCCTCCCTCATTTTGGCGCTCGGCGCCTGCCCATTTACCCTGGCAATCAAATACAGCAAACACCAGGGCAGCAAAAGCCGCCATTCTTGGAACAGCACGGCTCCAAGCCGCTTCATCTTGCTGTCTGCAACATAACAACAAGGGCAACGTTAGTTTGTTTTGGTTTTTTTTCTCTCTCTCTCTCCCTCCCTCCCTCCATCCCCCTCTCCCTCTCTCTCTCTCTCTCTCTCTCTCTACGGTGTATTATAATCACTGCCTACAACGAACGCAATGAGCACGAACTGACATGCGTTATACAAGACTACGTCATCGCCATACTGCTAACGTGATCTGCCAGTAGCAAAGGTATAGGACTCCATGCATTTTAAAACCCCTTTCCATTTCATTTCCTGTATCTGATATGATATGCGTCAGTCTCTTTTTCAATGAGAACATCAAACACCGCAAACATTTGATTGTCCCTAGCGTGCCTTACCTACCCCATCTGTAGAACCATTAATCTTCCCATTAAGTCGGACGTTTTCCGGTTCAAAGCGAGGTCAGTGTAAAATGGAGACATCAATGGAGTTTCAAAACCATTAAAACCCTCGCTAACTCTCCAACCTGCCGAAAAAGAATCTATGGTTGAGAACATGAGCTTTGCGCTTTGAACTGGTTCATTTATTTTATTTTAAACAAATGGCCCTCTAATAAATATTCCATATTATGTATTTTTACCAGAGCTAGGGTAGTCATATTGTTCTTCCTACACAGTACCACCTATCGTTGAAGCACAGTATAGGCTTATGAAATTTGACACAATCTATCACACACATGTATGAACTCTGCAAAGACGTGATGAAATTTTTCGGTTTTCAACATTACTAACACAGAAAACTCATAGCCTCCTTTCCTTGAGCAAAAAACATTCTGCGTTGAACAGTTTATCTGCTGGTAATGCGCATATCAATCATGCGCATGATACATTAAGTGTCTCTCGACGCCTAAGGGTAGATGCCTAATAAACCACTTTCACTCTTTTTACAAATTACTTTCAGTTTTAAATTATAAAACAAATCAGAAATTTACACACAACGTTTGGAAATGGAAATGTCAAAAAGGTTATGGTCAAGGAAACGAACATGGTTTTGTTTAAATAATAACCTTCTTTTTCTTCTTCCTCCTTTCCACCTCGTTCTTCTCTCACTTCCTCTACCCCTCCCCACTTTTTTTGGTTCTCTTTGTTCTTATTCTCCTTCTTTAATAAGACTAGAAAATACCTCAAAGCCAAACCGAGGTCCCATAATTACTTCGTCGCAAAGCACGATAGAGACGTGTAGACCACACACGGGAGATTTAGCGATTGTAACAAATTGCTAAGATATTGCCGTTACAGTTTAATATCGTACTTCAAACCTTCATCACCTATCTCTGTTATCATCTCAATATTTCAACGTTTCCTTTCACTTGACGGTTCACTATAAATAGAATTAGTGATGGCAAATGGATATAAATACCATATGATGACAACCAAAGCGCTAACTAAACTCACGGTGATTGCATTGATAATTGTATGATTAGTATGATTGACAGTTTTCAAAAGCGAGAAACTTCACACAACAGTAGCACCAAATGCCTCAAAGTACGTCCCCGGGGCAAATAAGTCTCAACAGATTCTAGTAAGCAATGTGAATATCAGATTATGTACCTTGCAGGTGGACACATAATTCTTCAAAAATTATCATAATACAGACTATACAATTCATTTCAAGTCTAAATTTAACACTTCTCAGGTGTTAGCTTTGAATAATGGATGGACTTCATTCGTCCTACTGCTTTTATTTAATATTCCAGAAACTGCAAAAATTTACACAAATCCAATTATATACGATCTTGCATGGTGGTATTCACAATTTGTCCGAATGTTTATCTACTACGAATCGTTAATTTTAAATGTGTTAGCTAACACGTTTTTATAATCTTGCATGGTGGTATTCACAATTTGTCCGAATGTTTATCTACTACAAATCGTTAATTTTAAATGTGTTAGCTAACACGTTTTTATAATCTTGCATGGTGGTATTCACAATTTGTCCGAATGTTTATCTACTACAAATCGTTAATTTTAAATGTGTTAGCTTACAGGTTTCGGATTTAAAGTTGCATGAATAATAAAAACAGCTCAACTGTGAGTGATCTTGCCCTGAAGGACTCTCAAACATCCAGATTAAGAATTTTAATTTTGAAAACTGCAGCTAAAGTCGCTACCAATGCTAGTTATTAAAATATATTCAGCAATTATAATTATTAACAGATGTTGATTATGCGAGAAGCCAGCGAAGGAGATTCGTCCAATTGAGAGAACACGAAACACTATGAAAATGAGTCTGAAGCTAACGAGTAACTCACACTGCTTATTCACTTGCAAGCACTTTGACTTTTAATAATTGTGTGAGAGAGTAGTATAGAAGAATGAAACACTACAATAATAATAATAATAATAATAATAATAATAATAATAATAATAATAATAATAACAAAACACTTTTAATAATAATAATAATAATAATAATAATAATAATAATAATAATAATAATAAAGCAGATGTGTACACAAAGTTGTTGAAAGTGGATAACAAGTTAAAAAAAAAACAACAACAAAAAACAGATTTATTACAAAAACCCCTCAAGTGTCTTATAAATCTATGCTGAATGCAAGATCATGTAATCAAAAATAAATTAATTATAGAATGTAAATAACGTGTTGTACTATTATATATCATGATTCATATGGTTTGCTTACTTTGACTTGCTGCAGTAAATTTATAAGGATAACACAATATTAATCTATGTGGAAAAGATTTTATCCCTCAGTCATGGGAAATCGGATGGGGTGTCGGATAGTGCAGTGGTTGGAGCACTCGCTACTGTGTCGAAAGTGAAGCACCGTCCGGTGCGGTTAGCACTTGGATGGGTGACCGCTAAGGTGTGAAGCGACAAACAACAACGCCCCCAGTTGACTCAACTGTGATTGAGTACCTACTCTCTTGAGGGTGGGGAAGGTAAAGCAGCGAGGGAGAGAGTTGGGCATCACCCTCATTACGCTGGCCCAAGATAAGTGTGATCTCCAACATCACGCTCCCCTACGGCCACAAGGCTATGGGACTACCTTTACCTTTTTTACCATGGGAAATCGCCGACTAGAGCCATGGATCGTGCATGCAGGTTTAACCTCAAAACAGTGAACATTTAATACCTATAGCACGTTTGGAGTACGCAACTTGACAAGAGCAGTTTGTTCTAAAACCAGCAATTAAATCTCTCTGTAGTCGTTGTGACCCATAAATTCTTCCATTTAAAATAGCTCCGATAAGAAATATATAGCCCTGCTTGGAAATGTATAGTTTACATGGGAGATTACCAGTACCACTGATACATTAAAAAAAAAAAAAAAAAAAAAAAAAAAAAAAAAAAAAGCTCAGTGAGATTCAAAAGCGGCAATTTTCGCTTTCCTCAGCTTTTTATTCCGCGATTATCTCTCTGTGAAGCTTTTCATGGTATGTTCAGGGACACGCTGCTTAAAGCGGAGTGCAAACAGGAGGTATAGTGCAGACACGAGGCCTCAGACAGACACATTTCAGAAGTTGGGGCATGAGACATTTCATTTTAGACACTAAAGAGTAGCACTAACCGCCTTCGCGTTTCACAAAGTTTGAAACGTTTGGCCATTAGGCAATGGCGCATGTTTGCGTTTAAAATGTGAAACAAACTTGGAATCGTCTTGGTGATCATGACAGTGCTGAAGTAAAAACTCATTTTGTTCGCAACATAAATAATACTGGATGCTTTAAATACACGCTTTTCCCCAAATCACAAATCAGGCCTAAAATGCGACGATCTGTACCAACAAACACGTTCACATGTTTCACACACAAACAAAAGTCTAATAACACAACAAACACAAATCTATCAATTAAAAATGCGGCGTAAAAGCAGGGAAATGAACATTAGAAGATGGAAAGGAAAAAAGAATGTTACTTTTGACATTGCAGATTGCACCCAATATTATTAGTAAATGGAGGGAAGAAACCGGAGTACATAGAAAAACCCTCAGTGAGTATTAAAGCTGACCTGACCATCCAAAATTCCAATTAATCAATAACATAAATGTATGCTCGTTTAAGATTTTCAAAGTCCTTATAAGTTGAATACGCTGCGGGCAAAGCTGCAAAAATTCTACAAAAGTTTCAGAGAGGGGTACGGTAAGGAAACTTGTTTTCTTCTTCTTCTTTTTCGTCCTCCACTTTCTTAATTTTATTCTGTTCCTCCTCCTCTTTCTTCAAGTTTTTCTGTTTTTCAACATCTACTTTTCCTCATTAACCTCCGTCCTTTTCTTCTTCTCTTCTTCTGCAAAGATCTTCTAAATCTAATCCCTTCTCTTCATGCTTCTTCTACTTCTTTTCCTTCTCCTTTTCCTTCTCTCCGCTTCTTTCTTCTTCTTTTTTTCTTTTTCTTAAAGGCGCGTACTAAACAAGGTCAGGTGACAAGCCAAAGGGAAGACTTGAAAGCGAAGCAAAGGGGGTAACGTCAGAATGCGAGTCGCCTGGCAAGTTTTATCACCAAAATGCGGGACTGCTGTAACCGTGTACCAATGCATAACGGCTTTCCGGGGGATAGGTCCCAAAACACAAACTGAACAACCTCCTGACCCCCATGACAGCACAACAACCGCAGGAGGGAGAAATTCGAGGGAGCCCTTATCATCAAAAATACATTGCATTTTACCTACTGTTGTAAAAGAATATTTAAAATCTTAAAACTGTACAGACAAATTTTTTTATTGCCATTACAACTAAATTAAACTCCAAAATTACGCACGCCATTATCGTAAAACTGGATTAGGAACAACAATAATAACACACAAAAATATTTTGGCAATTTAACTAAAAATGAACGCGAGCGAAACTGCTAATCTGGATTACCACTAACGAGAGTAACATTGATACATAGATCTGTATAAGACCCCCACGTCTTAAAAAGGGAACTATTCACGGCATTAGAACCTGAGGGTGGGTCATATATGATATAACCTGAGGGTGGACCACAAGAACGTAGTTTTATTTTACATTATTTTAAGTAGATTGCCTTCAGACGCAGTGAATTTTGAAAACAGCGTGTTTCTCTTCGCATTCCAAAGAATACAACAGCGTCAGATAACATGACCCTATTTTGTCATCTAACGTTCTAACCATTGCACCTACTGAGCTACTCGATATAACGTTCTTAACCGTTAAAGTCTCAGTGGTTCCCTGACCAACGGATAAATTTTTTAAAAGTGATTTTCTATGAATATTTTCGTTAACAGGGCTGCTAACTCTGTCATTATTTTCACAGCAGACTCTTCCACCCCCCACACCCCCACCCTTCATTTTAATCTCCGTGGTTCTACAACAAAGAATTCGACCCAAACAATTTCGCAAGCTCGCTCTCTATTCAGTATTCTAAATTGATTGATTGATTGTTGCTTTAGGTCCAGCGGACTCTTCCGAGCCAAATCAGGACCGGACAACCCCCGATCCGCATAAAAGATCTGCTGAAACAACCCTAGTGGGAAAACTGAATGCCCTCCACCGGCCAGTCACTTTACAATAAAGACATCCCACGCAGGGGACGGCTGAGGCTTTACCCCAACTAATCGAACCCCCGGTAACAAAAACAAAATAGAATACAAACATCATTATAAATTATCAACAAAACACATACATATAAAATGCCTATATTGCTAAATAATAACATCATAGGAAGCCCTAGTGACCACCCGGCAGAAAGCGTCCAATACTCCCAAGCTGATCCAACAGACCTCATACACAAACAAGGAGTCTTGTCCAGGAAGAGTTTTCAAGAAAAAAGGTAGGTCATTGATCTAGCGAAGAAGAAGATAGTATAGCAGAGTGATAGGACAGAGCAGGAATGGGAAAGAGCAAATGAGGAAGACAGCGACAGTGGGAATTTAAAGCACTAAATTTCCAGAAAGTGGGGATACTATTTATACTGAAACCCCCGGCACTCCAACGGGGGTACTGTTGCCGCAGTGAATCGGTCATGCCTATAAAGGAAAGACAGGTTTTCAACTGGGGCTTTCACTTTTCCCTTTATAGGTTAGAACAATCTACAGTGGCAAGATTGCTCATGACCCCAAGGGGTAGTATTCTAAATCCACACTCACATAGTCGACAGTACCACAATGTGACAATGTTGTTTACAACAGATCTAAGAATTTCAGATCTAATTTTTTTTAATATTATTTATAGATCTGTGTACTCTGAAATCAAAACTTTATTATTTCTATGCCAATTAAAATTAATACTTTGCCCTTGTACCCCACACAGACCACGACGTACGGTTGGCGACTTAAATAACATGTGTCCGCCTTAACATTACACGTCTGTGGTCTCCTGTCCATACCTACTCCTAATTATCAGGTTCACCTAACCATCAGTGTATGTGTGTTTGGGGGATGTGTGTATGTATACATGTATATGAGAGAGAGAGAGAGAGAGAGAGAGAGAGAGAGAGAGAGAGAGAGAGAGAGAGAGAGAGACAGACCATGGATTCTTCAGTTTGTACTTCCATGAGACAGACAGACAGAAAAAGTGTGTGTGTTTGTATGTGATATGTGGGTGTGGGTGTGTGTGTGTGTGTGTTTGTATAACCGCACACCTGGGGATTTTTTTCATATAAACGTGAATATAACATAACATATGTAATTTCTTGTAAAAGATAATAAAGTTGTCTTATCTTATAAAAATCTTCCACATTTATTTTAGCATAGATATATATATATTCCACTCGAAAACAGTATAGCACAACCGTAAATATTGAAAATTTCATCTTCTCAATTTGTTGAAATATAGGGTAGACAAGTGTATAAATTATATACACCTGTATAAGTAAGCTGCGCTACGAACAAAATCAAGTTTAAAGGGAAGATTATCCCTCAATCCTGTACGTCATTCATATCTACTAAACTTTTATCAAATACAACAATTGATTTGTAAATATCACATTGGGAAAAAAGACCATTCCCCATTTGTACCCTGTTTTGGTAACATTCCCGATTGACCGGCTTATTACCCCTTGGGGTCATGAGCAATCTTGCCACTGTAGAATGTTCTAACCTATAAAGGGAAAAGTGAAAGCCCCAGTTGAAAACCTGTCTTTCCTTTATAGGCATGACTGATTCACTGCGGCAACAGTACCCCGTTGGAGTGCCGGGGGTTTCAGTATAAATAGTATCCCCACTTTCTGGAAATTTAGTGCTTTAAATTCCCACTGTCGCTGTCTTCCTCGTTTGCTCTTTCCCATTCCTGATCTGTCCTATCACTCTGCTATACTATCTTCTTCTTCGCTAGATCAATGACCTACCTTTTTTCTTGAAAACTCTTCCTGGACAAGACTCCTTGTTTGTGTATGAGGTCTGTTGGATCAGCTTGGGAGTGTTGGACGCTTTCTGCCGGGTGGTCACTAGGGCTTCCTATGATGTTATTATTTAGCACTATAGGCATTTTATATGTATGTGTTTTGTTGATGATTTATAATGATGTTTGTATTCTATTTTGTTTTTGTAACCGGGGGTTCGAGTAGTTGGGGTAAAGCCTCAGCCGTCCCCTGCGTGGGATGTCTTTATTGTAAAGTGACTGGCCGGTGGAGGGCATTCAATTTTCCCACTAGGGTTGTTTCGGCAGATCTTTTATGCGGATTGGGGGTTGTCCGGTCCTGATTTGGCTCGGAAGAGTCTGCTGGACCTAAAGCAACAATCAATCAATCAATCAGAAAAGACCGGCTTATTATAAACGTATAAATTTAAGTGTGTGTTGATGCCCCCTAGTTCTACCCCTAGTGTATGTGATGTCTGTGTGTGTGGGATGTATGCGTGTGCATGTATGTGTGTGTTTCTGGTACATGTGTATGTTTATGTGAAGGACAAAGAGTGAGATAAGCTTAAAGGGGACCTCAATGAATACATTTTGAAGTGTAGATTTTTCCTATTTTACATAAATTGAAATTGAAGTGTAGATTTTCCCTATTATAGTATATTTTTTAAATGTAAATTTTACCTATATATCTATACAATTTGAAGTGTGTATATATATATATATATATATATATATATATATATATATATATATATATATATATATATATATATATATATATATATATATATATATATATATGTATATTGAAGTGTGTATTTTCCCTCTAAATCTACACATTTTGATGTGCAAATTTTCCATTATATATATATATATATATATATATATATATATATATATATATATATATATATATATATATATATATATATATAAATTTTGAAGTGTGTATTTTCCTATAAATTTTGAAGAGTGTATTTTCTCTACATATATATATATATCTATAAATTTTGAAGTGTGTATTTTTCCTATATATCTATATATTTTGAAGGGTGTATTTTCGCCAATGCATTTTGAAATTCAAATGTAGATTTTCCTCTCCCTTACCCTCCTCAACATTTCACAGAATGAATCAGTTAATTGAATGCTCAAAAACATTAATACATGATAATATCACCGCCTGAAAAAAATATGGTCGTTTAATTTATGATCGAGCAATGGCAATAAAGAGTCTACTTTTAGCCATCCTGCATGTGGTGCATGCCACATCTTAAGCATTCATACAAAACAGCAATGTTTAAGTTTTTAAAAAAAGTTTAAGACCAAAGATTTAAAACTACAGATACTTTCTATTAAGATCATCCGACTAAATGTAAAGCAGGTCAAAATGCTCTCACCTACATGAAAAAGTGCATGAAAGCTTCTCCAATCCAATTAACATAATTACAAGGTTATATTATACTTTGATCATCCACTTTTATAGAATTAAATATAATGAAACAGTAGCCCATTTTTCCTTATGCCTCTGTTCACCCAAACTTGTAAGAAAGAGTAGTGAAGCAGTCTGTATAGCTTTATAGAAACATTAATGTATTCAATGGGCAGTTTTGTGCCAAGGGTTGGGAGCAGCCAGGAGGGACAGGGATTAAACCCCTCCCTTTGCTTCTCGGCCTTTCATTCATAGCCTGCACAATCAAATCATATCCTGTAACTAAAGAACTCCCAATCCCTACAGCATATAATATAGGACCATATTTTTATAGACAGCTTAAATGAAATCTCAACAGTAAGTATACACTCCCACTCCACATGTATAAAGGTCATCTGCCTCTCCATCTTCTATCATTTCCACAGAGTGCCAGTTGATAAAACTACTATCGCTAATACTACATGTTTACTAAGTAGTACGACTGTGGATTTCATTCAACTACAGTGTTAAAGTTAAAATCTTCAGACTAGAGTCGCAATTTTGTACATGTATAGGGCTCCAGACCCGTTGAACAATTTTTAGCAGTACGGGAACTGGTTCAGAACAACAATCGGCATGCAGCAAGGATGCCTACTCTCTCCGACACTCTTCAACATCTTCATGGAGCAAGTCATGTCAAATGCCTTTGCAGATCATGAAGGTATCGTCAGCATAGGGGGTATAGAGCAATCTCCAACCTCCGTTGTGCGGATGTCATTGATGGATTGGCTGGAGAAGAACAAGAACTTGAACAGCTGGTACAGAGGCTCAGACACCACCTTCAGAGCCTTTGGAATGGAAATAAGTGCAGAAAAGACCAAAATGATGACAACAACACCATGGCATCAACACAGATATCAAAGTCTAAGGCCAATCCCTCAACACGGTGCATAGCTTCAAATATTTAGGAGCCATTGTATCAGACAATGGGTCCCGACAGGAAGTCCTCTCCGGGATCGCACAAGTTGTTGCCCTGACAAGGTTGAAGCCCATTTAGAAAGACAGGACCATATCAGTCTACACTCCAAGGTAAGGCTTCTGCCCTCCCTTGTCATCTCCGTCTTCTCTTGTGAAATATGGACCCTCCCAGCAGACCTACAACGAAGAATACAAAGCATGGAGATGAGGTGCTACAGAAGACTTTTGGACACTTCATATACCCAGCACATCACCAACGACGAAGTCCGACAGAGCATCACACAAGCCATTGGACAATACGATGACATGCTCACAGTGGTGAAGAAACGGAAACTCCAAAGCCGCGATGCGCCGATGGTATGGCCTCGTCACCAGAGAATCCGGCCTTGCAAAGACCATCCTGCAAGGCACAGTGCAAGGAGGCAGAATTAGAGGGATACAGAAAAAGAGATGGGAGAACAACATTCGAGAATGGACTGGCTTGACACTGAGCGAAGAAGCCATGAGGGTTGCTGAGGACAGAGAAAGATGGAGTACGCTGGTTAAACGATCGTCTGTGGTGCCTCAATGACTTTCGAGTTACGGGATAGGATAGGATATATATCTTTGTAAGGGCAAGAGGCTTACTTAACAACCTATGACGCCAGTTGTACAATACTATACTATAGTGTGCGTATAGTATACTAATACTATAAATATAATATACCATACTATCAATTATCACCTTATAAAATACACCACATCGTGTCTTAGGACAGAAAACACAATTTTACTTCTACAATAAATGCACGTCTATCTAGAGGACAAAAGGCTGATACTATACTATATACTCATTACTGTACTATATAATACTATGCTCAGAATCTTGCCCATATCTATACTATATTATACTACCTACACTATACTATGCTATACTGATTATACTATTCTATACTATACTACACTACCTTACCCTCGCTGGGCCTAAAGCAATAACCATGTAATGTAATGTACCTTACCCTAGCCTATCCCATTTGATACTTTCTCTTAATATTTCCGGCTGATTGTTGAATAAATGCCACCATCCACTGCTTCAGCTTACCATTCACCAAAACCACATGCTGTATACCTGTAGTTGACATGAATCAAGTGTCTTGCAGTCAGCTCTAACCACAGTGTCCCAAGAAACTTTCTACAGGCCAACATATGGAGCCTTTTTGCGGTTGGCTGGATCCTAATTGATTGTGGCATTGCTGACAAGTCTCTGACTGATTACTGTTAAATTAAGAAAATTATGGCTCTAGTTGAATAAAGATAGTTATTGTCTGTGGACATTTTGTCGAAAAGATGGATACCAGAGCTAACTTAGCTGCATGATTATTTTCTATTCCTGGATGGATCGTCATTTCAGTGGGTTTTGTTCCAGTCTGCTATATATTATGATACACATTTATAAAGCGCACATCATTCGTTTTATACTAGTTTTATTTATTTATGTTAGCTTCGCTGGTGGCTAATTTACCACTGAAGTCAATATAAAATGAGTCAAGTCAAAGACCGTAAAAAAAAGAGTTTCAGTTTTTTGTTTGATGACAAGGAAGAAAGACTTTAGGGACCTCCTTCTCTCATGGAGTCACAACCAGCTTTGTAAGTGTACACGTATCTCTTTTCCATACCTGCGTTAGTTTCTCCACTCTTTTCCCAGGTACCCATTTCCATTAGGTCAGTAGGTGGACTGGAGACTGATTTCCTGTGTTTCATTATTCAACACATTCGAAGGCTCTAGGCTCCTGCTCCACACTCCAATACCCCATTTCAAGTCCTAACACAGTTAAGTTCTACTTATTTTCTCTAAACAACAGCATAACTATTCCCCATCATAGTACCAATACACTGTCTTGCCACCAACAGATATTTATTTATATAATAATAATGAATATTGTCCTTGTTTACATGAATGACGAATCACAGGAAAACCCGAAAAAGGTCTTTCATCAATTGGCACCTAGGATTTGGGAGGAAGTTCATGATGTCAAGTGTAAAATCTTTTGTAAGGAATCAAGTACCTGGCATTGAGTAATTGTTTAATTTTTGGTATTACTCAATGGACACTTGTCCGGTATAGACATTAGACAATACTCAATAGTCTCAGGGGACGCTAAACTCAGAAGAAAAGCCACTGTACAGTACTTATTAATTTAACAGCAAACACATAGAACTACATTACTATTAATTGTATTACTATTAGTGATAGGACAATGAATGAATTACATATTTTCAGAACAGACAATAGAAAATAATAATTGCTCACAACTATATATATTTTATAGTATAAACAAAATATGACATAATAAAGAAATAATAAATAATTAAGGGAAGCCAACAGATTTAAATACATACATTGTATGGTATTGTATTGTATTTCAATTTGATTCATTATTAAATCATAATCTGAATCTCTTGGAAAGGTACATTTACTACAAGTAGTATTTCAAGTTCTAGTGATTGACTATAATGCATAAGTTACCACCTATGACTGTACAGTATGAGTAGGCTAATTCAGTAATTGCGGGTATTACCATGACATCATAGACATAATTTATGGGACTAAAAAATAATAACCCTTAACACTTCATAGTTCATGTTTATGTTGCTAATCTAAATTTAATGAGTTTGTTGATTACAAAATCATTTGTCATGATGTTACATTTCATAAACACTGACTACACAAACAGAAAACAACTTAACGCTTTAAAGGTTGTTTCTGACCACACAAAGTGAAAACAACATACACTTAAACTAAAGCATTGTTTTTGATAGTGTTATTGGAGAGCCATCTGTGCCCAGCAACATCGGGACAAAGCAATGACTAAGGTTTACCTGGTGAACTGTGATCTGAATGAGGGCATTCTACCAGGTCATGGCTCTGAGTCTCTATCAGTGTTAGAGATAGAGAAAAAGAGAGAGCTTGAGAGAGAAAGATATTGAGAGAGAGACCTAGAGAGAGAAATATTGAGAGAGAGAGAGTGCAGTTCACTGAGATAACATATTTTCGTTTAACTGTTCATCTTGTCATTCCTTTCATAATCACGAACTAAATGGTCTGATAGAGAAGCCATTCTTATATCACCACAACGCGCTGCAAATGAAATAATTAAATTATATATAAAATTTTCATTACAAGCTTGTAAGTGATGTTTGTGGACTGAATTAGAGTGAATATTGGGAACTAAACGGGTTGTGAAGCCTTTCTAAACGTACCTTCTCCTTCAAACTTTACTTTGGGTCTATATATCAAAATCAGAATTATAGTATGCATACTACATGTATTTACCTAACAGATTATTCATCAAAATAATACAATATTAATTAATATGTCTCTGAATTTTGTTATTACGTCCAATTGGTTTTAAAACTACTTATACTCTGTCAGTCTGTGCTGTTTTTATGGACAGAGGTAGGTAGAACATTCCAGTGTGAAGAAACTCTGTTAAAGAAGAACAATTTTCTCAAATTAGTGTTACAGTGCTGTTTAAAAATCTTACTTTCTGAATTTCTGGTTTTATCAAAGTGTGATCAATGTTAAGAATAATTCTGAGGAATCCAGGTTATCATATTTATTAAAAATGGTATACCCTGAATAAAATCACCTGTTACTCACTGACAATAAAGAGACCAGATAGTTTGCCTGTTATAAATCTGACATTAATGTGATTAAAAGAATAAACGTATAAACATTTAGAGTGTTAACAAAATCATACTAAAACAGATCTGAGTTTTTGTCTTATTTATAACACTATGGGACATTTTTTTCCTTAAATGTACTGAAGTCATGTGATTATATCTAAATAAACGTTTTATATCATCATTACTTTTTTAATTACTTTTTACGGACAGCAATTGCAACCTAAAATTTCTCTTCTGAGATGAAACAGTTTTCTGAATCTGAATTTCAATTATTAAAAAAAATGGTCTCAATATTATCTATAGTACATTAGACCTAAATACTGATTAAAATTTGGAAACTGTGAAACAAATGGAAGTTCAAGTTTAACATTAAAAAAAAATGTTCCAAAACTGCACTTGAACTAGAAATATAAGGACAAGAAAAACAACAGTTACTGGGTTAATCCCAAAAGTTAAGAATCCCTTAAGGCAACGCAAATATTGCAAACCAAGTGAGGCTGGGAGTGTGATAGAGTAAAACGCGAGTGCTGCACGAGGACAGTTAAAGGATGCTTTACAGACGTGTTGTTTTCACAGGGAGGGTGTGCAACCGTTTTGGCTGGCGACATTTCAAGCAAACATTCCACATATAAGGACAGCTGAAGGACCAAGTCGGTTGAGTCTTAAAAACAACCCTTTGCTCAGCTGTTCTCATCGCTCAATACCTGCAAATTGTGCTAATCTCTACACACAATAGTTGGCTATTGCCACAAGTGTATAACCTGTACCACATGCACAAGCCTAAGTACGCAGGTAAGCCTATTGCTCAAACAATAGATAGGTAGGCCCTACTGGGCGAACCGCCACTTGCCAACTTCTTTTCCAGGAGACAATAAATCCACCGATCAGACATTTCACTGAAAGTTTGCTGGATTTTCTTTCATATCAGGACTCACGACAGAACGCAAAAGACAATCAAGATTGCAATAAAATCGACTCAAACAAAATGTGTCAAAAAAAGTGACACTAACCAGACGAACACACACACACAAGACTGTCGAAGTTGGGGACAACTCTTTTCAACAAAACTCGGAATCTAAAGCAAACAGATAAACCATATTCTAACGTCAGAAAGAGATAGTTTTTGTACTTACTTTTATGCAAGCATAATCCGAAACAAATAATCCAAAGAGGTAAAAATCCACTCAAAGTTGCAACGCTGCTTCAAAGCAGCCGACTCGCAGTCAGCCATTGACACACAATGCCGTCTGACTCAAAGCTATACATTGGTTGACCTCTAGACCTTTGTCTTCATACGCAGGAAGGACTATTTCTCAGAATAACTTTCCTGATTTTCTGTATCACACTGGGTAAAAACACGTAAAGAGCTAAGACACTGAACATTAATAAGCGTTTTTGCTAGACAGCGGTACTTTCCATTCGGATTATTAAATAATGATGTCAGGGAATGTTTATAGTCAACCGCGTCAATCAAATAAAGCTCCGCCCACGACACACGCACAGCGCGCGATTCCGAAAGTTATGAATGGTTTCTGAATATATGATTTTAAAAGAGCTTCCTTGTTACAATACTTTCAAAATGGAACACACTTACCAGTTATTTGTTCTTTAGCCTGCTCACACAATCTATAATAATCGATTCAGATGGGTGGCTCACCGGTTATTTGCCCCAAGTTTGATCACAATATATATTAACCCATTGATTAAGCCAGGCAGAGTATGCTCCCTTGCATCGTAAACCGGCCCTTTATTTTTTTGTCTCGCGAACCCAAAAAAATCCCTCGGCAAACTCTCCACCAGCAAGAGTGAATAAATAAACTGCAGGACCGAACATACACGATAAAATATTATTTAATTAATTAATTTATAAATTGTCATCTCCATCTTCCTTTATGCTTGCGAAGCATGGACCCTCACAGCAGATCTCCAACGAAGAATACAAAGCATGGAGATGAGGTGCTACAGAAGACTTCTGGGCATTTCCTATACCCAACACATCACCAACGACGAAGTCCGACAGACCATCACACAAGCCATTGGACAACACGATGACCTGCTAACAGTGGTGAAGAAACGGAAACTCCGATGGTATGGCCACGTCACCAGATCATCAGGCCTTGCAAAGACTATTCTGCAAGGCACAGTGCAAGGAGGTAGAAGAAGAGGGAGACCGAAAAAGAGGTGGGAGGACAACATTCGAGAATGGACTGGTTTGACACTGAGCGAAGCCATCAGGGCTGCTGAGGACAGAGAAAGATGGAGTATGCTGATTAAACGATCATCTGTGGTGCCCCTACGACCTTCGGGTTACGGGACAGGATAGGATAGGAATTTATAAATACGTTTGTAAGGAGAGTATAAACCGAGGTATAGTCTGTGTGTGCGCACGCATTCCATCGCATGGACTTTAAAGATCCTGACGCTCATGTCCTAGACAGATGAGTGTCGGCTACACAAATACACCCAGCACGCGCTAGATAACATCTCCACATCGCCGGTCTCCCAGTCTGGTGCTCAGTCGTCTGGGCGTACAACTATGCGCCCAAGGGCTGCAAGTGACCGACTCGGGCGGTTTGAGTTAGAGCCTGTATCGGCAAGCGCCTTGAGCAGCTCTTGAGCTGGTAAAGCGTTACATAAAAATGATGAAATAAATAAAATATATAAATTTATAATAAATTAGGTCATAGAAACAAGATAACGACAGAGAATTATATCTTTCTTTATTTAATAATTTATTCGTTTAAATGACTCAGATCGATCCTTACCCCTTCGAGCTAGGCCTATAATGCTTTGAAGATTAATTGCATACGAAACAAAAAACCTGGCTTTCTCCACGAACACTCATTCAAACAAACAGTCTATAGCCTCCTCCCTCTAGCTCTCCTTCTCCCCCATTCACCTTCACCATTCCACCCAAATTTCGACACCCCCCCCCCCCCCCCTCAATATATATGTTTTCGTTCCATGAACAGTAGTCGAGTCTGTTAAGGCATACATCAACATACAGGCTTTGTTACGTTTGAGACGCGCACGATAGATCCGATCGTTTTGTTTTGCAAAGCATGCAATAGCAGAGTGTATTTACCTTTATGTGTTGTTGCTAGAAGAAGCTTTGTATAATGTTGATAATTTTCGGTGGTCGATATTAATGGAGAATTTTCTAGAATTACTTGTTTACTATCGATCGAAGCGTGTAGATAAATCTAATGGTAGCTAAGAGATTCTTCTAACCTAGATAAAGTTATATGACGTAAGACAGTGCATAGTTCCGGTGACGAAATTTATTCTGATTGGATGTAATTGCGTCACGCTGGCATGTTCGAACTTTATCTAGAGTATAGAGATCGTCCCCTATACGCTTATTGTGTCCGGGGACGTTAATTTTACTCAAAAAAAAAAAAAAAAGGGTGAAAGCGTTCACCTGGCACACCGATGACCCAGGTTCGAATCCCGTGGTGGGCGATAGAAAATGTGGCCATTTTCACTGTTCATTTTAGCAGTATGATTGCTTTGATGGTTCAGTGTTGATTCAGGTCCCTATCCCCTCCTTTCCCTGGGATGGTCATCCCCGTCTGCCATATCGCCAATGGTGGGTGTAGACGTTAAACCTCACTGTTCATTCAAGAGTGAAAAAGTGGAAAAGCGATCTTGTATGCAGTTGTTGATGTATGCTGAATACAGTTGGAAAACTTCATACGACGACTCCTGCCTCGTTGCTGAGTGAACAGGTTGCATGGATAAACGAATCTGAGTTACACTTATCAAGATTCAAGCATCGGGGCTGAATCAACTATTAATACAAAACAAAAAAAACAGTGTAACAGGCTTAATTATGTTAATGTGTGTTTCAGCTAGCTCCGAGGCCCTCTATGGGTGAAGTCCAGAATGTTTGCATCATAAGTGGTATATCGTACATGTTGAACACTGATTGTTCTATTATAGCTGAGAATTTGTTTATTATGATTGAATACTCTCCCAGTGTCAGAGAATGCTGACATGCACTGAGTATGAAGGCTCTGATACTTTGACCGCTCAGCTGGTTGGTTGGTGGATTGGTTGGTTTGTTGCCTATGCATACAAACTTATTAACCTTAACCCACAACCACAACCAAAACAACTACAATCCATCACCAGCCCACCCGGACTTCCACTAACACCATCATCTCTACCACCACTACCCCCACCTCCAGTTCCGAGACTGTCGTTTATGCCTCTCTACCCCCCGAGGCATGAACATTATAGTTCCGAAACTTGGGCAACATTGCAAGACTCAATGCGTTGACCTAATTTTTTTTTTTAAACTGTTTAGTAGAAACGTGTGCTTGACGCAGAGATACCACACTTGATGTCACACTTGAGTGTAGTGTTTGCACAATCAATCTAAACAGGGAAATTATATTTTGAAGTCTTATCACATGTGTCACTGTCACCACTCACCCCACCCTTCTCTGCCCCTGACCTATTCCTTTATTACAGACACTCATACCCACTCCATTCACCATACAAAACACATTTTGACAGTTTCAGTGCTTAAAAATGGTAGGCTACTGGATGAAGATAATCGAAAAAGTGTTGCGGGATTTTTATTTAAAAAAAAAAAAAAACTTTTTTTTTTTTTAATTGCGCTGGCTTAAGGTTTTTCAAAGCGATTATGATGAGGCGCTTTTTTGTTGTTGTTTTTGTTGTTGTTGTTGTCCCTCCGCCTCCATGAGGAGCAAGAAGAAAAGAAGAAACATGTGGAAGAACAGAAGGTAACATTGGTGAAGCGCTATGATAACAATAAATAGCAATACAGAAGTTGTTCTTATTATAGCGCCATTCCCAGCTCACGCAACTGCAGAAGGCGCGGGCCGCAATCACGTTCAAGACTCAAGCCGTCCAAGGCGCTAACATGCTGTTTCAGGCGTACTGACAAACTCACAAGACAACTGGGCACCTTGCTCGACCTGTGTGCAGCAATGTTTATTTAATCACGTTGGAAAGCTTACATGTAGTTTTGACAGAATGACTGGGTTCTCTAACATGTCACGGAGTTAACACGAAAGGAAGTGAAGCACGGTGTAAGATTATTACAGAAAGTGGACTCCTTTGAGAAACATTTAACGTCAACGTTAGTCTACTATGGAGAATTAAACCCAGGTATTTTGCCCGATACCCCCGTTGGGGTGCCGGGGGTTTCAGTATAGATAGTATCCCCACTTTCTGGAAATTTAGTGCTTTAAATTCCCACTGTCGCTGTCTTTCTCATTTGCTCTTTCTCATTCCTGCTCTGTTCTATCAATCTGCTATACTATCTTCTTCTTTGCTAGACCAGTCACCTACCTTTTTTCTTGAAAACTCTTCCGGGACAAGACTCCTTATTTGTGTATGAGGTCTGTTGGATCAGCTTGGGAATATTGGACGCTTTCTGCCAGGTGGTCACTAGGGCTTCCTATGATGTTATTATTTAGCAATGTAGGCATTTTATATGTATGTGTTTTGTTGATAATTTATAATGATGTTTGTATTCTATTTTGTTTTTGTAAATTGGGGTTCGATAAATTAGAATACAGCCTCAGCGTCCCCTGCGTGGGATGTCTTTATTCAAATTATTGTAAAAAGACTGGCTGGTGGAGAGCTTTCAGTTTTACCACTAGGGTTGTTTCGGCAGATCTTTTATGCGGATCGGGGGTTGTCCGGTCCTGATTTGGCTCGGAAGAGTCCGCTGGACCTAAAGCAATAATCATGTAATGTAATTTTGCCCGATATTCATGGGACAGTTTACCCAGAGGATAACTCCGCGAAGCCGTGCGGCAGGGTAGGGATTTACCTATGGCTTAACAGACTTATCCACTTGGTAAACTGCTTTATGAATACCATCCAAGGCGGATATTGGACCCACTGACCTATTATGCCACCACCTTATTATTATCAATACAATGATGAACAAGACAATTATGAAGTTACGCAGCTTACGGCACGAGAACAGCGAAAATACATTATGTTTGAGACGACGTTGAACATATAATTATAACTATTTCCATTTAAAAAAAAAAATCTTTATTTTTTAGGCTGCTAAAGCGAATGAAATCAAGATGGCGCTCTCGGTATCCAAAGAGAACATGAGGTCCACCCGCAGCAGCAAGTACATCAGACCACTGCACTTCCAGCAGTTCCATAGGCTACGTCATCGCTACCTTCGTCTTCTCTTTTGTCCTAGTCCCACTTGTTCTGGCGGACGTCTTCAGGTTGATGTGTTCCTGTAACATTACAGTCCGTCCTACCATTAGGTTGCCATCCACGCCAAAGTCGCCGGGGTAACCAAGCAGCGTCCCGGAAGTGTGTGGAGCTTGGCGGTAGAAACGCTAACCCTAACCACTAACCCTGTTATAAACAAAGGCAGACATGAACGATAACTCCTAATGTAGTACTTTTATTACTTCCCTTGCGCGCGCGGACGGAGTATAATGCGATCCAATCCGTAATGTCACATTGGCTACTGCATAAAATCAAGGTAACACCGTTTTCTAAACGCTCTTCCCATCCTTGTTGTGTTTGTAAACTCAAACATTCACCTCCCAGTTACACACACTAAAAACAACAACAAAAACAACAACAACATAGGCAGCAGAGAAAGAGGGGAAAGGAAGGTGAGGGGGAGGGGGAGGGGGAATAGATAATTCCTATAATTTCATTTCCCTTATTCCCTGAAGGACAGTACCTAATAAGGGTTCCACCCCAGTTTCAGTCATTTATTTCCAGTCCCCTTGCTTTAGGCGAGACAAACTGCAACCTAGGTTTTATACAAACGTTTTGTGGCCCTCACGAACCTCCTCCACTTGGCACCGCGTTAGTTTAACACCCAGTGCAGACACATAATACCAGACGAAAGGCCTGTTTCCAGCAACCTTGGGGTCGCAGGGGAATACAGGTGTTAGATCTTTCTTTTTTTCCAAGACCAGCTTCATGAGGGAGGTGCCTATCTCTCCTCTGTCGTTGCTTTACATCCACCGCTTCTAAACAGAGCCAAAGTAGGTTCATGTACCCATTCACAAATAGGGGTGTTTTGGTCACTGCTTCGTTCTTTCTGCCACCCAGTAGTCCCCATGCATCCGCAACTTGTCCTGAGTCAGTTACTAACCTCGCTCGACGATGCTTGCCCTTGAATCAGTACCAGGTGCTCCAAATAGCAAAACGGGTGTGTGCTATTATGTGTTACGTTAAGCCTGTAAATATTTCGCCTTTCACTAAAATGTATTGATTGTGCAAGATTGTCATTGTGACAGGTGTGATTATGTTGTGGCAGGACGGGATGACACACTGAGTATCAGAGATAACTGAGATACACCCCTGAATCCAGCCTAGACCTTTGAGATCTCTAACACTGGATGGTCAAGTCAACAAATCATTACCTCAATGGAGAATTACTACAGCCTTGTAAGCAAGACAAACTTGCCACATCTGCGGAGTATGAAAGACAAAATATCAGAGGCTGATAATAAACCGAAATGACAAGTTCTGCACTACAGGGAGCAGGAGCACCTACTTGCAGATGTAGGAAAAGACGAGACCCTATCTTCATCACTGCAAAGGAGAGGAAATTGCAGATGAGCTGGTGTACTGCAGTAAGGATTGTATCATATAAGGCTGGTACTTCCATCCTCTGATCTCTTATTCAAGAACGCTTTATGCTGTGCAAATTAATTTAAATGGCTTCTCTGGCTCCTCTTTTTTGTGTGATTAGGTTCAAAATGAAGAATTACACTTTGTTCTGGCCTAATTTCATGTTACATTACATTACATTATTATTGCTTTAGGTCCAGCGGACTCTTCCGAGCCAAATCAGGACCGGACAATCCCCGATCCGCATAAAAGATCTGCTGAAACAACCCTAGTGGTAAAACCGCAAGCTCTCCACCAGCCAATCACTTTACAATAAAGACATCCCACGCAGGGGACGGCTGAGGCTTCACCCCAACTTATCGAACCCCTGTTTACAAAAACAAAATAGAATACAAACATCATTATAAATTATCAACAAAACACATACATATAAAATGCCTATATTGCTAAATAATAACATCATAGGAAGCCCTAGTGACCACCTGGCAGAAAGCGTCCAATATTCCCAAGCTGATCCAACAGACCTCATACACAAACAAGGAGTCTTGTCCCGGAAGAGTTTTCAAGAAAAAAGGTAGGAGACTGGTCTAGCGAAGACGACGATAGTATAGCAGATTGATAGAAAAGAGGAGGAATGAGAAAGAGCAAATGAGAAAGACAGCGACAGTGGGAATTTAAAGCACTAAATTTCCAGAAAATGGGGATACTATTTATACTGAAACCCCCGGCACCCCAACGGGGGTAATTTCATGTTGTTTTTCTTTTAGAAAAGTATTCACAGATAACTGACTGGCCTTTCTTTTTGTGTTCACCCATCCTGCACACCAGAGGCCTCCTTATTTCACAAACATAATCTGCAGTACAGTCACCACACTAAGAATAATACAAGAAATTGCATTTATTCAGAGTGTACTGGCATATATATATGTTTGTGTGTGTGTGTGTGAGTGTGTGTGTTTGTAAATATTCAACAGACAATTATCTAAGCCATAGCAGCACATCACATGCAAGATTATATTGTCAATTTTGATGGGAAATTGTCCTTTGGTCATTGAACATTCCATAGTTCTTTCTATCTTTTTTGCACATGAAATTTGTTCTGGTGAAAAAAACAAACTTGTTTGCTTTTCCATTAAAAATTACAATTCCTTTCTTTTTGTTTCATTTTGCGATTGTACAAATGCACATCAATATTTAACAAAAATCACTTCTGTATTCATCTGTCCAAATTCTTATTACAGTATTGTGCAAACTCAAAAATAGATATTTGTTCATAACTGCTTGGTGAAACTTTTAATACATGTGTACTGTAAAAGTTGGATCACTGCTGGCGTAAACATGCCTAACAGCACAATTAAGATCAAGATCAAGAAAACTACTTAACTGTTAGTGTTTAAAGCTTTTCTGTACAATTTATGAGTGATTTCTAACATTTATGTGAACAGTTTGCATCTTATATTTAAAAACTCACACACACACACACACACCCACACACCCACACAAACCCACTTCACCAACAGATTCATCCAAAAACACAAAACCATGCACTTTCTTTCATTTCTGTAATGGCAAAATAATGTTGCGACAAAAATCAAAGAGAAACGTGTGCCTATAAAAGTACACAACTTCAAACACGCAATATACAAGTAAGTATGGGACTTCAACATAGTGCCAAGGAATTAGTTAATACACACCAAAATGCTAATATCACAGTCTAGTCTCAAAATATGAGTAGACACACATTGGATAGTACCTCAAAAACTGAAAAAAATGAAGCATACTGCAGTGCCTTTGGCAGCCCTCTTTAAGCTGATAAAGCGCTAGGCAAGAAGAAATCAATAACAATAATATAAATAAGTACATTTTTACACTACATATTAAGACTCAAATTTAGGGTCGAGATTAGCGTCAATGGATAGTTATTTGTGAGTGACAGTGCCAGCTTCTAAAATTTATGTACAGTCTTTTTTTTATGCCTGTGTAAAGGTCAACATGTCTTTATTCCACTGTGTCATGAACTGGCTAGTTTTAACTCTGCCTATGGACTATTCAGCCTTATGTAGTCTTTGTAACATTAGAGAGAGGAGTGTATTACACAGCAGCAATTAAGGTACACAGCGAGCTAGCCACACACAGCGTAGTGAGTCAGCTCTTGAGCTTTGAATCGGACCGTTTAACCAATGAGCAGCAGGCTAAGTGGGTAGAGCAGTTTTGACTGTGTCAAAACCTAGCACAGCTTGGTCAGTCGTGTGTGAGACGAGGAAGAAGTAACATCTACTTAGATAGCAGAGAACTATCTTCACTCATAGACCAGGAAGCAGGACTTTAGAATCTCCGAATTCTATCAAGCCACCACGGGCCTGAACTTGTCAAACAGGTAAATGAACACCCTTCTGTTTCATCGTGATATATTTATATTATTGTGGAAATTATGTTTGTGGAATTTGCTATGCATAAATGTGAATTGTTAATCCGAATTTGCGTGACCATGTGGAAAAGCCGAACACGTGGCGAAACACGACCGGTTGCGCCGCCATGTTGTATGCTGTACGGAACCACGGTTGTTTAACTTATATGTATGTTTGCAGACCAGTGGCTGTACCACTGAATGTTTATAATATTATTAATTCTGTATGTGTATAGTTAGACAGGATTTATATTTATGTATGTATAGACTGCTGCGCTCTCTGGTCATCTCCATCTTCCTATATGCTTGCGAAGCATGGACCCTCACAGCAGATCTCCAACGAAGAATACAAAGCATGGAGATGAGGTGCTACAGAAGACTTCTGTGCATTTCCTATACCCAACACATCACCAACGTTGAAGTCCGACAGACCATCACACAAGCCATTGGACAACACGATGACCTGCTCACAGTGGTGAAGAAACGGAAACTCCGATGGTATGGCCAAGTCACCAGATCATCAGGCCTTGCAAAGACCATTCTGCAAGGCACAGTGCAAGGAGGTAGAAGAAGGGGGAGACCGAAAAAGAGGTGGGAGGACAACATTCGAGAATGGACTGGTTTGACACTGAGCGAAGCCATGAGGGCTGCTGAGGACAGAGAAAGATGGAGTATGCTGGTTAAGCGATCATCTGTGGTGCCCCTACGACCTTCGGGTTATGGGACAGGATAGGATAGGGATAGGATAGGATAGGATGTATAGGAATTTAGAGTGAGATTCCAGTGGACCCCGGAAGTAGCAGAATGTTCGTCGCTTATGTATAGAGATGTGGAGCTATCACTGAGGGCTACTTTGGCTTTCAGTGAGACGCTCTGCACAAACCGATTATTCAGGGTTGTGCAGAATTTCGTCTCTTATATTACAGACGAGCAGGCGAGCTATCCTGTGCGTCCCACTCCACAGAAACGACGAGTTGGTTGAGGAGACTCTACCGCACAAGTCGGAAAGAGCTACCCGGAAAAACACCCTGTCAGACCCCACAGCGTGGCAAGGGAACCCAACTACACAACGACACAGGTGGACCAGAAGCTACCTCACAGAAGGACTTCGCACGCACCATCTAGCAGTTAAGTGCAAAAACGAAGGTGCACTTAAACTGATCGAAAACGGACCACAGTAGTCCAACTCTTCAGAAACTGTAAAAAGGACCACAGTAGTCCAAATCTACATAAACTCAAATAGCAAGTGCCCGAGGAAGATATAACAGCTGCCTAGACTATCAGCGATCGAACTATTAGCAGTAACTGAGACTTTTTAAGTTAGATTAGTACTTAGAGAATCTTGTATAGAGTAGAAGAAATAAAGGTGTGATTTTAACTGTTATCAAGTGGCTGGACTACATATGATTCATAGCCGTGTGAAAGCTAGTGTGACAGTAATCTTTTACCATTTTTCTATCTATTTCTGTACCCCAACCTTAACACAGAACGAGCTAAACAAATAAATTTATTAAAGTAATTCATAGGGTGACTTACTAGCAGTTCCCACCGAATAAACGTGAGGGTCCATAATTCCATTGTGCAGAGCCCATAAACCCCACGTGACACACTGTGTGTGCTTTTATGCTATGTTTGAGCAATACAGTTTATGGTACTTATAAATGTTTAGCAAAGGTGCAGCTTGCCAGGCTAATTTCTATGAAGTATAGGTCAATAAAGATCTAAAATCTGAATCGGAATCAGTTGAAGCTGTGAACCTGCGAAAGATTATTCAATCACCGTGTGTTGTAGTTGTGTAAATGCAACAATATATTCAATCATTAGTTGTGTATGCGCAACATTATATTCAATCAGTAGTTGTGTAAACGCAACATTATATTCAATCATTCGCAAATTTAACATGATCACAAAGATCAGTGAGTATTAATGTCAAATACTGCTGCTATTTTTAATAATTTACAATATGCGCACATCTATAATACAAAAAGGTTTTGTTCCGAGTGACTGACTAATGGCCGATAATGTCTTCACTGCCACAATTAACCTGAAATAAAGGTTACTGCACACAATGACATACCGACTAAAAAATTCACACTAAACGAGTAAAGATGACACTACAATGAAACATTTATCAAACATTCACAAAAACAAGTTTTACGTTAAAAAAAACACACCCTCTTTTATCTGTTGGCTCAACTCAAAGTGCCTTTGTGCAGTTATAATGCACTTTTGGTTTTAAACACTACAATTGCAGAAAAGGAAGAAACTGATCTTTTGTCAAGTTCGCTAAGCGTTGTTAAAATTGTACATTCAGATGAATAAATGTATATTATAGTCACAATGAAGAAAGAAATTCAAGAAAATAGAACACTTGCAACTGAGAGAGAGAGAGAGAGAGAGAGAGAGAGAGAGAGAGAGAGAGAGTGAGAGAGAGAGAGAGAGTGTGTGTGTGTGTGTGTGTGAGAGAGAGAGAGAGAGAGAGAGAGAGAGAGAGAGAGAGAGAGAGAGAGAGAATGCATAATAATAATACTGAGTGAACTTTAACCCTTTAGAAACAGGGCTAGAATGAACTATGAACAGTGTGAATCAAGTGCAATACTACACATGGACACAATTGTTACATGCCACTGCACAACCGAACCTTACACTTTGTCCAGTACATCTTTACATCAGTACAACTTATGTTAACCTGATGAATAAAACTTGATACAACAACAAGAACACGTTGTCCAGTGAATTGCCTGTAAGGACACAAAACAGTTTGTTCAGTAACATAAATGCATGAACACAAAAAACAGCCAGCAAAATATATTATGTTTCCAAACTGAGACATTCATGAATATTGAGGTTTAACGTCTACACCCACCATTGGCGATATGGCAGACGGGGATAACCATCCCAGGGAAAGAGGGGTAGGGACCTGAATCAACACTGAACCACCAAAGCAATCATACTGCTAAAATGGACAGTGAAAATGGCCACATTTTATATCGCCCACCACGGGATTTGAACCTGGGTCATCGGTGTGCCAGGCGAACGCTCTACCACTTGAGCTATGGCGGTGGGACAGACATTCATGTGGATGAAAAAAACAAGTAAACCTTTTTTCTAAAGGACTTGACATTCTGCTGTTAAATGATGGTGAAGGGATGTGTGCAGACTTCATGATCATCGACTTCTTATGCATAATGTAGGGTAAAAAAAATAAAAAAGGTAAGTGGTCCCACATCAATACACAACATGGAAGTAATATTGAGCAGGTACCTTAGGTGACACTCCACTGCCATCCTCCCCCCAAACAATTATTACTTTTGTTAATGGACACCAGATAAGATACTTATCCCTCACCCTCCTCACCTTCTAAATAAAATCCATCAGCTTAGGTATAAACACCAATAAATGCTTATGTACCTACTTGAGTATTTAAAAAAAAATTAAAAAAAAGAAAGATGGATATTATACGATAATGCTGCCTTACACAACTGCTCAAAACCTAAAGTTGCGAAGAAAATGTTTCATTGAAAATGATGCTGCTGACATGATGCTAGCAAGCAACATAGCTGAAGTGTCCACTGTACCACGAATAACACGAAAGCACTGATGTTGATTTCAAGTATTGATTCACTGTGGCACGTCTTATTCTTCAATGCTAATGATTCAGGTTTAAAATACCCTCTGGAGTGGAGTTGTAGATAATAATGAAGATGATGGTGCCCGTCACTATCCAGTAAGATGTCCGTGTGTCTCCTTTACTCCTGTTGTGAAAATACTGTGAACAACAACCAAAAAAATAAAAATAAATAAAAAGCAATAGTTCTCCCGCTTCACTCAGGAGCGAAAATTAAAATACTGCTTTGCACAAAGCTAAAGCCCTGTACCTTACTTGAAGGTTTCAAAGGGACACTACTAGAACATACAAATCTGCAAAGGTACAAGTTTCTCTGACCAACTCTAATTCTGGCTGATGAAATTTTTGCAGGCAATGACGCCGGGGTCCTGGAGACAGATTTTCATCTAAGCATTTTCTAAAGGTAGCAGAAATTGGCAGTTTTGACTGAAGATGTGGAACAAAATCAAAGGACATAACCATGGCTAAAATGACAGTGACAATATCTGATGACACTGTCATAGGCCCATGATATTGCCACAAGCAATCACTTGAGCAACGCTGTTGCCATAAAAAATATCACAAAGATTGCTACAGGTGTACATCAATCAGGTGATGATGTTGCCGTAAGTACCACCAGGTGCTCTGTACAGCTTGGGAATGTACAGAAGCTGGAATCGGTTGAAGGCGTATTTCTTCACTCCAGTATTCTTGTATGTGTTCTCTCGGCGGCACCCAACACTGAAATTTGTATTTGTCAAATATCAGTCAAAACATTATCCAGGCAACTTTTGATGCTTAAAAAAAACAACAACAAGAACCCCGGAATACAAATGTTCCCCTCTCATCTCTTACATCTTTTCAAATATCAACAATATCAACAGAATGAGTAAAGGACTCGCCATTCCGATGGAGTACATCTTAAACAGGAAAATCAGAAACAAAACAGACATGGTAATAATAATTTTCAAGAGGAATATCAGACATTAGAGGTGCACCATTCATAAAGCCTTACTTGGTATTGAAACACTACTTGCAAAGAGGTCACAGTTATCACAACATTTGTACCTTTGAAATGTTGTCGCAAATTTTAATATCAGTCAATTCAATTTTTTTGTTTATCTGCAAAATTTAAAGTTCTACAATGACTCCTGCCCCCACCCGCTACCAATTTATGGCAACATTGGTATAATGTACTAAATACCCCTCTTGGAAATGCGGTTGCAAATTTTCATCACAGTCAATTCAATTTTCTTGTATGTCTGCAAAATTTTAAAGTGCTAGAATGACACCCCATCCAACTCCACCTCCCATCCGCCAAGTCAGTAGAATGTAGAAAACACCATAAGTACTTCAACAGTAAATACTAGACTTTAGAACAAAATATATCAGGAATCTAATATCACAAACTAAGGAATGTAGTGTAAAAAAATATCACAAACTGTGAATAGACGTTAAATAAAATTATTGAATTGAATTGAAATCAGGAATCCTACCTGCGTAAACAATCCAGTGCCTGGGAAAAGCAGTGAGGAGCGAGGTCATGGTAGCGCTGTAAGGTCTGCACCATCTCCAGTGTCACACCCATGGATGTTCGATCCTTCCCACTCTTACAGGCTGTCACGCGCAGCCCGCCAAGACGTTGACTGATCTGTAACAGTCAGTATTTGTTTACATTTCTTCTTCTATTTATTAATTTATTTTTCAGTCCTTGTTTTACATTTCTACTTCTATTTTATTTATTAATTATTTTGTGACTGACAGTCAGGACTTATTTTACATTTCTTCTTCTATTTATTCATTATTGTGTGACTGATCTGTAAAAGTCAGAATTAATTTATATTTCTGTTGATTACTTACAGGGAAAGATGGAGTACGCAGGTTAAACGATAATCTGTGGTGCCCCTACGACCTCCGAGTTATGGGATAGGATAGGATAGAATTACTTACTTTGTCAGTTTTGCATGAAGTCTATTTCTTACATTATTATTTATCATTAAATTGAAGGGCAAAGCCCATATGACTCACATGTTCCTTATGGAACTCGCAATATTTAACATAAAAATGCATGCCCAGAAAAAAACTAAATGAAACAGTGGCTTTAAAATGCAAAGTAATACTGACTTTGATCTTTCTATGCTCTTGACCCTGAGATGACCTTGACCTCTGGCTTTAATTATACATGACCAAAAAACGGTGACCTTGGGATGACCTTGACCTTCATTGACCTTGACCTTCATGTAATCTCTCATGGATGCCTGATCAAATAACCCAACTGTTGTTGCATACTATGGGTTAAATACACAGCCATTCCACTGCACAATGACCTATTTTTTGTATGTTTTTGCAAGGCCTAAAATGACCTTGACCTTCAAGATCATCTCAAAAACAGAACATATAAAATTATAATCTCTAAATACAACAAATTTGGACTTTATATCTCTCATAGTTTAGGGTCAAGGTCACTTCAAAGTAGCTATACAAACTGACTTCGGACAGCTCCAGAGACCTTGACCTTGGAGTGAGGTTGACCAAATTTGCAAGCATGTGTGTCTCATTGATATCTATATATATCTATCATGCCTGAAAGAATCATAAGACCAATATTTATAACCTAGAAAAAAGTGAAATTTTGTGAAAAATTGTCATTTTTTTAACTAACATTTGATGACCCTGTGACCTTGACCTTGAAGTGAAGTCATTCATTCACTGATCATTTTTGAGTTTCACTGGTATACACCATCTTACCAAGTTTGGTTGTGATAGTTGAAACAGGCTCTGAATACTTAGCCACTTTAAAGTTTTTGCACAGACAGACGGCAGACAGAAAGACTTTTTTATAAAAAAAAAAAGAAGAAATGTTTGGTCTATTTAGGACTCGTTTTGCACAGATTTCAACAAATCTTGAATTTTTTTTGGGGTGTGTGTGTACATAGACTGACACTGCTATGCATGTGAGTCAAAAAAAACAACACACACACTTATGTGTTCACTTTATTTATTTGTTTATTGTGATTTTCATTAAAGAATTGTTTTATCTTGATTGTTTATTTATCATGGGAGGAAGGGGGAGGGGAGAGGGGGGGGGGGGCCTGGTAACACATTTGATAGGATTCAGTTTCCTATGCTGAAGGTAGCGGGTTTGAACACCATATGGGACAAACTTATATGAATAATGTATGAGATTATTTATAGCACTTAGGGGTTTCTCTGGGTACTCTGGTTTCCCCCCCTCCCTTCAGTTGTGGCCATTGGATGCAGTCTATCTAACATTTCAAATCTAAAATTTGATTTTGATTTCCATCTTTTAACAGCGACTTTCCTTTACAGGACATGTTTGAGTGAGGATTGTTGCCCATTGCAGCACTCTTTAAGACTGAATTCACTGTGCATTACTAGCTGATCTCAGTGAACTTTACTCACTGAATACTTCTCAGTGTATATTACAACACTACTCACCTGAATACTATGTGAACACAAGCGCTCATTTCCAACCAACCAACAAAACTCACACAAACTAAAGGAAAACATGATAACTAACCTCTGAAGCCAAATGGAGCACTTCAATGTTTTTACTTTTCTTGGCGTTGATATTGGAGTTCAGAAGCTTCAACAAATTCTCCACTGTTCCTGCACCTCCACGGAGCCCATCTATGCAAACAACACAGAACGTAAAACTGCTGAAGTAAATTACCAACATTACTTCAGTTCCATTACATACAGCCTACATAGGCATGAAGAAAAAAGTACAAAATTCATCAAGCACTACCTTTAAGTCCAAATCCTGTGGGTTTTTTTTTTTAGAAGTATCAGCTTAAGGCTATTGCCTACATATTATATAACAAGACTTTCTATTGTAATTATATATTTTATTTACTCGTTCTGATACAGCACTGGTCCAGCTCAAGACCCGCTCAAGTCCGCTGGCTGATACAAGATCTAACTCCATCTGGCTGATACAGGATCTATCTCAAGCCATCTGAGATGCCCTCTTGCAGCCTTGGGCGTGTCATGACTCCTTGGCAACTGAACATAATCCTCAGCAACTGGTGTTGGAGAAGAAGCGGCCTAGCGCTCTCTGGGTGTACTTATATAGCCGGCACTCACATGTCGAGGACATAAGCATCAGGATCTTTAAAGTCCACGCGATGCAATACAGGCATGCACAGACTAGACCTCGGTTTATACTCTCATCCGAGTAATGAAGTGTACCCAATCAGGTTAATGTAGGCACTGCTGGAACGCTCTGGTAGTATAGATATTTAGCTCTTCGCCTGACCCCAGACACTAATCATTACTATCAGTACCTGTGTCCTTGTGAAGGATGGACACCTCTTCATAATAGGACTGCAGTTTGGCAGCACTCTCTATGTTGATGCGTTCTTGCAATGTTGTGCTCCCAAACCTGAAAGAAACATTTACCATTAGTAGGGCGCTAAGAAATGTAACGGGCCAAAATAATTATAATATTTAAAACAGAAATGTTATAGTAAATAGTTGTTATTAATATACAGCTCGCAAACCAGCTCAAAGAGGCCTTGAACAAAATCAGGATGGAACTCAAGATGCCAACTCGCTGCATCAAGTGCACTGTCAACATTCAAGGTCAGACTTGAAACGCCATGCTTAATGCCCTAGAAAGGAAAAGGAAAGGGCAAGGCAAAAACAGACCAAGTCCTATCCTACCCTATCCCATAACTGGAAGGTTGTTGGGGCACAACAGATGATCGTTTAACCAGCATGCTCCATCTTTCTCTGTCCTCAGCAATCCTCATAGCTTCGATCAGTGTCAAGCCAGTCCATTCTAAAATAAAGATGATTCCTTGATGCTAAAAGCTTGGTTTCCCCAAAACTTAAATTACATGACTCTAAATATCTACGATTCATAACAGATTTTTAAAAACATTTTCTTTAAGCCAATAAAAGTAACATGAATAAATTTAAGCTTAGTCTTATTTTTTATCTGCACTGTTCACATAGAAATACCTGAAGAACTCGGTGCTTCTTCAAAAGTGTGACTGACCATAACAACGTTTGTTACCTCTTGAGTGCATTATGGGATTGTTATATATATCTATTGTGCGAGATCAAAGACTGATAATGACGCACAACTGTACTTTGTGTGGAACTTCCAGGCTAGAGAGCACAGAAGACAATCAGTTCACAAAGGCTCCAGAAAGATGTTGAAGAGTGTTGGAGAGAGTAGGCATCCTTGACGAACGCCGATTGTTGTTCTGAACCAGTTTCTGATGGCGCTGTTGTGGGGGACTGCACTGGTAGCCTTGTCATAGAGGCTTTTGATGACTTCATTAATGTTAGGGCTGATGCTCACGCTCATGGTTGCTTACAGAGCTGCATGCGAGACTCGATCAAATGCTTTCTTGAAGTCTACTAACACATGATATAGATGTTGGTGTGTGGGTATTTCTCGCAGATTATTCTGAGGTTGAAAACAGTGGTACTTTGAGCTGCCCTAAATCCCTGCTTGTTCTTCAGCTATGATTTGTTCAGCTTGGGGTTTCAACCTGTTGAGTATTATTTTCAGGAGGACTTTGCTGGGATGAGGCTGATGGTGCGGTAGTTTTCACACTCCTAAAGGTTACCACCCTTTTTGGGAAGAGTGATGACACTGGGTCCATGGTGTAGGCCATTCCCCACTCTGCCAGGTCTTGTTACAGATAATGGTGCTGGCGTCAATCATCGCTTCTCCTCCTGCTTGAAGCAATTCTGCGGGTATGTTGTCCACTCCCGCTAACTTCCCCTTCTTCAGCAAAAAGCACTGCTGCCAACTTCTTCTAGGAGAATTGAGAGGATTTCTTCTTCTTCTCTGTCCTGAAGACATGCTAGAAATGATGGGTCTCCGCTTGGTGTGTGGTTGTAAAGCTCAGAGCAGTACTCTGTCCATCTATCCAAGACTTCTTGTTCTTCTGTAAGGCACATGCCAGACTTGCTTTGGATTGTGGAGACACTTGTCAGCTGCTTCACAGTCTGGTAGACCTTCTTGCTGTTGTACTTGATCAGACTGTTCTCTATTTCCTGGCACTGATCTTCTATCCAGTTCTCCTTTCCTGTGCGCATGCCTTTTTGGATGTCACTGTTGATTTTCCAGTAGGCATCAGCTTCCTGTGAGGTGTTCTTTTTCTTTTTCTTTTTCAACTCTCTTCATTTATCAAACAGGTCAAAAAAGTTCAGGCATGATCCACGGTTTCTTCTTTGGGCAGTGCTTGCCAAAGATCTCAGTGGCGGCATTTGTCACAACTGAGTTGAAGGTGGTGGTCATGGTGTTGACATCTACTACACAAGCTCCCAAAATGAACAGTGGTGCAAATTTTCCTCCAATTGTGGCTTGGAATATTTCTGCCACCTCCGGGTCTTGCAGTTTCACACCAGCTCAATTCCTATGTGAACAGCACTTTTCAGTGCCTCTGCATTTCGCTTGCTGCAGGTTATTTATAGCTTGCCTGCACCACCTTTCCAGTGAAAGGAAGCATCAGCAAAGCTATTTATAGCTAGCCTGGCTGACCTAACCTCAAAATCTGAAAAGCTTTGATTGAGCCGCTGTGGTTTGTTCAGGTTGAACTTCAGTCTGGTGCACTGTGCTGTGTTTACTCTCTTCAAGTGGAGCTGGAAATACATCATCTCAAGATCATGGTCACTTGCGATGTCTGCTCATGGAAAAGTGCGTGTCCTGCCAAAGTTGACGCTTGATCTGAAGCGTTTCTTGATCATGATGTAGTCAATCTAGTTGTTATGCTCCCAGCTGGGATTATTTCAGGTCCATCGTCTAAATTTTTTGTGGGGACCAAGCGTGTTTACCAGTATTACATGTAGATTGTTGTATCTGGCAAACTCCAAGAGTCTCAGACATCTGTCATTTGTTTCATTGTTGCAGTGGAGTCACATGTGTCTCTCCAGTTGTAGTACGCATCTTGGCCAACCTTGGCATTAGTCGCCTTGCACTATCACTATGTCCTTCCTTGGCACTTGGTCAAGGACAGCCTGCAGATGTTCATAGGAATCCTCGACTTCACTGTCGTCATAGTTTGATGTGATGTGGTGCATTTGCCTGGATGATGGTGATGTTGAAAGGGGCTGCTCTCAGAGGGATGGTAATGAGTCTATCGGAGACTGGGCGGCAACCCGTGACAGTGGCTAGAATGTCTTTGTGGACCAAGAATCCAAAGCCGTGTTCGTGCCTTTCATCTCTCCCGTTGAAATAAAGCTTGTGGCCTTTGTCGGTCGTTGTTTCACCTAAGCCGTTCCAGCGCAGTTCCCTGATACCTAAAATGCTACATCAATAGTGGTCCAGCTCATGGGCAAGTTCTAATTTTCACTCCGCAGTTAGGGTCCTGACATTCCAGGTTCCTATGACGATGTTGTCTCTTGTGCGGATCTTGCTAAGTTGTCCATTAGTAACACACTTATCACTTCCGCCCTGGTAACCATGGAAGGCGCGACGACTGATCCGGTATGGAGTGAGTGGTTCTTTTCATCATGAGGTGTGTCTTGGGCAAGAAAGACCTGGCGGGGTCAATCCTCTCCAGGCTGTTGACCACAGCTGAAATCCGAGAGTACAGTGTTGCTCGCCTTGGCCCTGAGCATGTGGTTGTTGAACCTGTAGTAACGTGAGGGTCTCCGTCCTGGCCAGTGACTTCTGTGTAGAAGACTTTCGCCCAGTGATGCCGTGCTGACGTCACCCCCTGTTAGCCACCTCTTATGAAACACCGGGAAATGTTGGGTCTATTCTACCCACAGGGCACAGACCAAGTCATGAACTCCATTAAAATTACAACACAAGAAAAAGCAAAACCTGAATAAGCAAGCAAAAAGTGGGCTGGAACCTTACAATGCCTTTAGGAACACTAAATAAGGGTTGTGTCTGATGCACCTTCTTCATGTCTTGGGGAACTATTATTTTAGTGAATGCTAACTATTATTATGAGTATTGTGTGGTATCCTTCGCACTCCCAAAAGGGGCAAATGTATTTTAATCTTACATCTTGGAACTTGGGTGTTCATATGCCTAACTAGCATGTTTTAATTTTGTGTGTGAGTGGTTAAGTGTATTAAATATACAAAATGAAAAGAAATCTGTCGGAGATCTTTTTCTTTTTTTTCGCCACTCAACATTGTCATTCAAAAAAGACAACAATAACCAAACTGAAGGAAAAGCACCAACAGAAAAAAATCCAATGAAGAATCCAATGCATTGGTTAAAACTTGCAAAATAATGGCAGACTGCACACCTGAGAGGCATGGTATGAACCTTGTATTTTCGCAGTCTCAGGTTCTGAGCAGTCCTTTTCCTGGTATGGCAACAGCCACCAGATATCTGGCATTGCCTTCAACCATACAAACGTTATGGCGATGCTCAACTAATTCTTCTAGTACCCCACAATATGGACAAACATGATAGTGACAGTGAAAGGTCAAAGATTCTACCCACACCACTACAACATTGCTCTAGCAATTCTGTCATAGCCAAGATGGGAAAGGTAACCATTTGGTCATAAGGAAGAGTTGCCTTAGGGGCCTCTCTTTGCTCAGATCTAACAGTTAAGCACCTCTCCTCTCCCTCGCTGCTTTACCTAATCCACTGTTGAAAAGAGCCAGGTAACAGCCCTGAAAATGAAAAAAAAGGTCCCACTAGCCTTTGGCTAGTAACTTAAAAATTTTACTAGCCAAACTAAAAATTTTACTAGCCAAACTAAAAAAAAGTTCACTTTTAGCGCACTCGCATTTGGCGACTAAAGTTTTTTTTTTAGTCGCCAATTTTTTTTTTCACTAGCCATGGCGACTAAATTAGTCGCCATTTTCAGGCCTGGGTAACCCTTTCACATCCATGTGGTCTTGGGGTGATCGTTGTGGGATGTTTTGTTTTACAGCATGCTTGCCTGATAGGTACTAATTGACTCGATGTTGCTTAACTTTTGTGAAGCAAGAGATGTATCCTAACCATTACTCGCCACCCTTTGCACACAACGGGCAAAAATGAAACTGACTGCTCAAGCAAACATGGTGCAAAGAGTAAAACAAAGTGAAAAGAAAGCCACTAACCGAGTTTCAGCATACGTAGCATCTTCATTGATACCAATGTTGAAGAGACAAGGGCAGACTCGTATAAGGTGCCCTTTCTGCATTTCTTCAGGTAGCTGTTGGAAAACTTCATTTGGCAATGGCATGTTTAGCACAAGTGTGTGTCTGAAACCATCAACAGCAAGTCAAGCCATGCTTCCATTGCTCTGTTCCTCTCAAACCTTTTATTAACTTCACTGCGATAAAGAAAATTCTACAGAATGTATCTTGCCGGTTCCCTGACGTCATAGCTGCTTAAAAATAACAACAAAACAACTCACAGGCAAACTGGACCATTCAAATGCGCCAGGGTGGCACTGAACTGAATCTGACGTATTAATGTACCGGTCAATCCAGAGATGCTGGCCAGACAACTATGTATGTACAGGTGACTGGTTGGCTAACTTCATGTACATGTTGCTTGTTTTACTTCTAACACAGTACACATATACAAAACACAAGCTGGGGTGTTTAGAGCTCCATTTCTAACCAGCACAATAGCTAACTGGACAGTTTGATAAAACAGGCACACAGCTAATTACATAAGGATCACAGAAAATCGTGCATTTTGATGGCTCGAAGGTGCTGTCAAGACTATCACAGAAAAGGTAAGATTAATTTTTATCTAAAAGAAAAAGAAGGAGAAAAAAAGGCATACCTGTTAAAATCAGGAAATTGCCCATCCCTTATGTGGCTGAAATAAAATCACATAAAAAATGGCATTAGTAAATGATCCTGTGATGACAAAAAAATTGGGATGTCTCTAGCTCGTTTTCTTTTTTCTTCGTCGTTATCTAGTTTGCGTATGTAGGGAGTGCGAGCTTGTGCATGTGTGTGGGTGTGTGTGTGTGTGTGTGTGTGTGTGTGTGTGTGTGCCTACCTGCCCATGCAGACGCTAGGTTCGCTGCCCTGCTCTCCATCAGCGCTGACAAACTTTATCTTGACGAAACTCAGGTCCTCCACCCCTACTGCCATGTCCTCAATCATGCCCATCTCGTCACTGTAGCAGCTGAGAAGACCCTCAAACTGGATGAGAAGGCCACAGTGCAGGAGCTGCTGAAGGAAGGTTTGGGTCAGGAACTGGCTGCCTTCTACCATACCACACACTGCCGCTGACAGCGCCGTCACCTGGTGCCACAAATCCAGCACCACAATAAGACCTTTTTTGCAGCTATCGGATCTTTGCTTATATATATATTTAACTGTTAACATTCCTTTTTAGTCACGTCTTTATTTAGTCGCATGCTATCTATATAAACTGTATATATTTTATTGTCGCAGTAATTTTATTTCTTAATAGGTTCATTGCTTTGGGTGTCTGAGAATGTGTATTTGAATTTTTTTTTTTTTAATAAATTCTTTGACTATGATATTGTCCTTGTAATGTTGCGGGCTTATGTGGTGCCCACATGTCAAATTTCCGTGTGTAAAAATGGGGAGGATAAATCATGTTGTATCGTGTTACTAAGGTTATGCAGGCAGTCGGCCCATGAGTGTCCTTGACCCCAACCTGAGGGTCAGAGGCCTACATACAACCTATGTTTGATAGACCTCTGACACACAGCTGGCGTCAAGGTGGCCTGTTTAGTGGAACATGTCCTACTGAATACAAATTCAACAATTTGTTTTTAAGAGTTCTTCAACTAATTACAAATTAAGGTTAAGTGCCTTTAAACCATTATAGTTTAATAATACAAAATAGATGAAAGGTGTCCAAAAATATCAAAAGATTACAGGAAGGTCCAACTTCAAGGAAAACAGGGTTGCAGGCTATTGCAGTGTTTCTATAAGGGTATATTACAAACAGGACATGTTTAAAAGAATGACAGATACTCTGCTACAGGATTCCGATTATGACTCCAACACTTTATAATGGTGATGAAGGCTATGATGAGATGATGGTAGTTATAACTGTAATAATGGTATGTGCAATGACTAATTCACTGTTGTTTCATGAAATGACTAAATTCTCAATGGTAATAAAACTACTCCTACTTCAAACCAGACAGATATAAAATCACTTACTTGGCCAGAATGTAGTATCCACACCAAGACTTGGCAAATGTTTGTTAAGCATCTGTCTTTAGATCTTCAATTGTTTGATTGTATGTTTCCATAGGCATTAACTGCCTGTTGCATCTCCCATATAATGTATAGAGTTCTCCTTTGAACAAATGTTCAGTCAACTTACTGCTACGAGTGTGATTACTAACACTATAATGATACAATGTCAAGTAATTAATCACTCATGTAGTAAACAGGCCATACACTGACACCATGCTCACATAATTGTTACCTCAACAACCAGTCTAGACCCCTAGTGTAATATGAACATAGACATTTAAGTCATTGAAGGAAATGCGTTGAGATTTTAGTCATTTCATGAAACGGCAGATTGGATTACACATTTTGCGTAATACCTAAAAGTTTTTTGGTTTCACTATTTGTCTGTATCATATACACGTTAATTACAACAGTGCACAGACATTCACAGCATGATCACACTACACTGCTGATGAGGTTTGACAATGATGATCAATACAATATCACCGCTTACTGCATGTGAATTCACAATGTCCCTCCTGTACTTGATCTCCTGCATCTTCTGAATGCTGTCCTTATTTTCCTGCAAGAAACATAAACACAGGCAACATTACATTACAACCTCACAAATAACAGCACCATTCACAAGAGGAACAGTCTATAGCAGGGTATGTAAGAAAATGCAATTGGCAGAAGGAACAGTGTGAACTCCTTTACAACAGAGTGAATTAATGACGGAAATTCAGTTCAATCAACTCATTGTCAAGTCTATAAAAAGAAAGACTATGTTTAATTTTAAGATTGTTGTGACATACACTTTCCCTTGTGATGATGGCTGATCTGACCACAGCCATGGATAGAGCTGAGTAAACAAGGGTCTCAGTGGTATTATTCATCATATTTCTAGGGAGGGGATTGAGTGATTGGCCTACTTGCATACAAAAACAGGTGAGCAGCTACCCATACCATGATGGTGAGGAAGGTGAGAAAGAGGGAGATTTTGGCAGAGACCACGTCAACAAAGTTCTGCAGCTTAGCCACGCTGTCCGCCACTTCCTGCTGCCAGTTGTTGATGCTGGCCTCACCCATGTGACTGGTCAGACTGTCCACCAGAGACAACAAGCACATCACCGCTGCCTCTAGGTTCAGGTAGGTCACCTCCTGTGTATCAACAGAGCAAACAGTTGGACCAAGGTCAAGTTTAAATATACTATGGTCGCTATATATATAATTACATATATCTTATCCTATCCCGTAACTTGAAGGTCGTTTTGGGCACCACAGATGATCGTTTAACCAGAGTACTCCATCTTTCTCTGTCCTCAGCAACCCTCATGGCCTTGCTCAGTGTGAAGCCAGTTCATTCTCGAATGTTGTCCTCCCACCTCTTTTTCTGTCTTCATCTTCTTCTGCCTCCTTGCACCATACCTTGCAAGTCCTGATGCACTGGTGAGTTTCCATGAAATCTTCACCACTGTGAGGAAGTCATCATGTTGTCCAATGGCTTTTGTGATGGTCTGTCGGACTTCGTCATTGGTGCTGTGCTGGTTTTTAGGAAATGCCCAGAAGTCTTCTGTTACATCTCATCTCCGTGCTCTGTATTCTTCGTTGTAGGTCTGCTGTGAGGGTCCATGTTTCGCAAGCGTATAGGAAGATGGAGATGACAAGGGAGCGCAGCAGCCTTACCTTGGAATGTAGACTGATGGTTTGAAATTACATATATGCAGTCTTCTAAATCAGACTCCTAGCATGACGATCTTGACCTTTCACATGCGCTCAATATGACCAAGTATTCATATTCTTGTGAATTAATGAGTCTGCTGGAAAATGAAAAAAAAAATGGACTTGGGGTTTGGCCCGAGCTTATCACCTCACTCTGCATATTTATTTATAACTTTAGTGGGGAGCTAAATTACTGATTGCTCCTCATCCTGACAAACTTTGTAACGACAACATTTATCGTACATCAACAAGCTAATGATGCATTTGTATATCAGTAACATAAAAAAGCTTAGTTAGGGAGGAGGTAACTGAGAGCTAGCAATGCATGGAAATGCAGCACCGAAAAAGTGGAAAAGCTACACAAGCATTACATACCCAAGGTTCTATGGTGGGACTCCTGACAAAGTTGCTACCAGACCAGCGGTGCGTGTGGTCAGCATGAGAAAGGACAGGGGTGGGAGCGGACTTGCGTACTAAGGACGCAGTGTCTTGACTGTCTTTGCCAGCCTGTTTTTTCGCTTGCAGGTACATGTCCGCTGCTGTACGCAGAACTGCATCTTGACACAGTTCAACCAGTTCTCTAGTCTGAAATTTCAGATTACAGTCATAATTGTCATAGCAATCATGGCTGTCAACTCTATCATGATCATCGTCCCTATCGTTTTAATAATCATCTGAAACAGTCATGCAATTAATTTACCTGCAGAAACACTTTAAAAATCTGCTAACCCACAGATCCAGTGCTGCAATATACTTTATTAATACCTTGTGGCATACTCCTATGACCATCAACAGCTCATCGCTGAAAAAAAACATGTACAAGCAGCAAACCAATAAAAGTTATCTCAAAGCATTTGCTCATGCAAGTTCACTTTAATACCCCAGCAAAACAAATTTTCTCAAATTCTTGGAAACAAAGACAAGATACTTCAGTTTAGCAATGATGTAAAGGTTTTTGTGCTGTCAGACCAATATCATGCAAATGAATCAGAATCACATGTTCAGACTTCAGTACACTTCTCTTTATCCCAGTGAAGATATATTTTGAATAGAGGTCAGGAGCATTGAAATGGCATATAAAACTAGTTGACATTGTAACCCAATGTTTTATGTTGCTGTTTCTTACTACCTTTTTTGCCAGTTGGCTGGCTGCAATCTGCAAGTCATACTTGGAGCCACAACCGGCCACACTACGCAGGTGCTGACATTGCTTCATGATATCCTGCCGCAAGTCTGTGGCCTCGTTGCGTAAAGAACATGCTCGCTGGAGCTTCGTGCGGGGGCCTAGAGTGCTCTCTGCAGTGTGCGCAATGTGCTGTTGATGCAGCATACGACGCAGACCTCCGTTCTTGTACTTCTTGTTGAACGCTGTGGGTGCTCCCATTGTTACCACATCGTAGACTGTACCTGACACAGACACACAGGTAGCAAATAGTGAACCCCAATGGCCAAACATCTGACACAACCTCTGACATTCAGAATGCTTTGATCCACACCCAAAACGTCATAGTTCACAATGGGGCTTCAGCTACAACACAGGTGTGAGTGTCTGATCAAAGCTGCTTTTAAAACAAAAACACACCAAATCACAACTGTCTTCTGCCTGTGCAACGGTTCAGGTGGTTGAATGTTTACCTAGAGTACAAGGAGTGCAGCGCAAGCAACCTGGGTTTAATTCTTGATAGTGACAAGAGATTCTCTCAACAAGTGCTGAAACACTTTGAAAATACTACCGTAGCCTGGAAATTAGCGGGCCCCACATTAATAAAATGCAAAAGATCGACAGACTTACCAGGAGATGTATTGGAGTCTGTGTTGACAGCCATACACTGCAGATGCAGATTAACAGGCACAAACTCCAGGTCTGCTCTGTCTTTGTCCACACTGCGCTTGAACGAGCACTCTGTCATCACAGGTCAACAAAATTAATTATTATAATATACACAGGTACAGATTAGATAAAAAGTATAATGCACATGGACAGTGCACAAGATAATAAAAGCTTTCAACATCAGCTCACTTGAAAAACCAAAACGTTTGCTAAGGTGATAATAGTTTCACAGGAAAAAACCAAACAAACTTTCATAATTACAAAGGTATTGTCAGTTAAAGCATTAAACTGCAGGTGTTTGGAGTTCTAACTCTGTCAATGATATCCACTGGTCTATTTTAACAAATATAAGAATTTCTCTGTAAAAAATGTATTATGGTAAAACACGGTTTTCGTATTTCAGTTTAATTATCAATAGTAAATGATCAGACAAAATCAGAACCGTTAAATTTTGACCAGTGTAAAATTATTTTCTTATTTCCTTACAAAATTTTAATTGTTCTTCAAAATACAAGTTTTTAACTGTACTGTAATCAATTTTGGTGTGTGTGTTTGTGTTGTACTTGGTTAGCAGACCACAATAAAACTATATTGGGAGAATTTCTTTTTTAAGTTCAAACAAGAAGTACATCTTAATACATCAATGATCATGAATAAAAAATTATCTCTTTGAATCTAAACAATAATAACAACAACCATAAAATAAATCACTACTAATAACGCTACCCAAGAATGGCAAAACTAAAAATTTTTAACAAGATACAAGAAAAAATGGAATATGATATACTGTACGAATGGAAATTCATACAAGATATGCAATGTGGATGAATTGCAGAACTCATAAAACACGGTGCGTAGGGTAAACTATAATATACAGCAACATGCATCGTGCACAACAGTCCAAAATGAATGTTCAAAGTCAGAAAATTAAATAATGCTTCTAGTAATAAATAATCAAATATGGATATTAAGATATATTTATTCAAAAAGTACATGTAAGAAAAGAAGATAGGGTATAACAGTGATAGTCTTTAAACAATACTAATATATAGTATATTCAGCGCTTTCACCATACAAAACCATGCTTTGTGGTAATCTGAAAATAATGGAATTCACTAGTGTCTGTGGCCTACTGTGGTACAGTCCTTGATGTTTACAACAGCCACGCTATACACAAATTACGTACAGGATTTTATATTTATCTCTCCAGCCTCCCTGAGCGAATAAAAATAGAGAATACTGCATGATCAAGTATTACTAATTATGTCAAATAATATAACTTATGTGTCAAAACCTGTATGCACAGGCACAAACATGGACGCAAACACACTTTTTATATCAGAATCATGACTGCTGGATCTGAAAGGATTACATGAGATAAAATGCACACAACATAAAACATAACACACACACAATTGCACATAAAACATGTCAACATTCAAAACACTACATTATTCTATGCATTGAGTCAAAATACTAAAGCACATCACAGATAATGATATAAAATTTATATTAGTACTATGAACACACAGGGTTTCATGAGAACCCATCAAAAATGAATACACAGACTCACATTGAGTCAACAAAAGCTTAAAGCTTACAACACAAGTCATTAGAAACAAAGTCACAAGTCAAATGCATTAGCCTGAAGGGAGCATATGCAAACACAAAATAGTACACACACATACAAGGCACTGGACTCTGAAGCAAAAATGCAAACAACCAATTAGTAGAATACAAAAATAACATTCTGCGTTGCTAATTGAAGGTAGCATCTTATCTAAAAGTTTGCCTTAGGCCTTGTATCTATCAATATTAAACACAACAATCAATGTAAGGTGAGGGAAAATTGGAAGAAACACTGCGGTCATAACTGCAATCCAAGGTGCTGTTTAAAGAACTTCATTACTGATTGTGCAAGATACAACACGCTATTGGTGCGAGACCGGAAGACAAACAAGAAAATGTAAGTACCAAAATTGCTTCAAAATAATATTTTTTTATCTTCTAAAAATAAGTGTGCAGTAAACTGAATCATCTAGATTAACCATGACCCAAACTACAGTATGAACACTACTGCTACTACAAACACAGCACAATGACTAGCTTTATTACTTCCAAACACTTTGAGCTAGGTTAGAAACTGCATTTCATGTCACAGAGTCTTTGAAATGGCAAGTGCGCCCTAGTGAATCACAGCACCAGAGAACACTGTAATACAGCCTTCATCGACAGAATAAACAAGCATGTAAAATATGACTGTACAAAGCTATTTCTGCTTATATAAATGTTCAGTGGCCAGATCCAAATGATTCATTCAATGAAATGGCCATTGGAAGTTACTAATTTGAAGTCATCAGAATCAATAACATGAGATGAAGTGAACACAATCCTATTCACTCTTGATGAGTAACAGCCGTGTGACCAAAATCTTATTTACCGGTACACATGATATACAATGATACAAATCCTAATGAACAGCCACCTGACGTTTCTGGAACCAAAGACTGGTGACCACCAATCTAACCCAATAACCAAACCCTCACCTCTAAAACTTTGTTATTATGAATATTAACAGCAAATATGATTATACCGAGATAGCTAAAAATGTAGCACCTAATATCTACAAGTAGCATCAGTATGAAGTGAGCGCTAAATACATCTGTGAACAGATACAGCACCACACATTACACAGCAACTTTGTGGAAAGGGGATCACCTAGACAGGGCAGAAGTTGTTGGAGACAATGATGATAGATGGTGATGTTACTGCGGCAGCACTCCTCTGCCTGTTGGACCGGGCCACTTCCCAAGCCCCCCAGCTGTCAACATAGGCAACACACATGCACATGTACATCAGGTCAACTGCGCATTGCACAGCAAACTGTTATTTCCACAGCCTTTGCAACTTCGCACACACGCTATAAAGTATTTATAACACGGCCTCTTCAATTTCACATCCAAACAAGGCGTCCTTTGTAATGCACACATACATACACTTTTTACATTCTGTTGGTGTTAATTTGGCAAGTTTGTTGTTCTTGTCATCAGCACAAGTAGCATGCACAAACCTTGCAGTCAACAGATGCAAATCTCTCTCAAACCTACACTTTACACATGGACTTTTTTTCCCCATGTTGACAACAAAACACAGAAGGACAAGATGTAACTTTAAAAGATCCTGTATACACCAATTTTCCTGCAAAATCATTTCAAACTTTTTACATCAAACTCTAAATGAATAGACTAATGCGTGCATCACTGGGTTAGTTTTCAACACTTGCTCTTTCGCTATGCCCTGCAAAGTTAGATTATCATTAGTGAAAGAACAGACTATTACAACAATAACAACTCAACAGTTAACGAGGCGACCATCCCAACCCCAGCATCAACTTGTTAGTCTTGGCCAAACATTTTCTTGAGAAAATCCTATTAATATTACATTTATTTTTATATCCAAAACTGTTATAATGAATAGAGAAGTTGTTTTTATTGATTGTGCATGAATAGTTCGTCAGTCAAATGAAATTCTCTCTCTCTCTCTCTCTCTCTCTCTCTCTCTCTCTCTCTCTATGGGTGTATGTATTTATTTAGCTCCTTCAGATCCCACACTTCCAGCTTTAAAGATTCCTTTTTACCCTCAAACTGTAAGATCTCTAAACGCCGCATGCTCCTCCCACCGCTGATCCCCCTGCCGTGAGTATGCCCTGCTCCTCCCTACATACATCTAGATACTACAGCGACTGTTATAATCCAGAATGTTTTTGTGATCACTTTAGACTAGTCATTTGTGTTTTGCTATATCTTTCTGTTTATGCATTTCAGTATGCTATGGAATACCATGTAATAATGATGCTCTCACTGTGAGAGGCAGTGTGTGTGTGTGTGTGTGTGTTAAATATTAGTACAGGCGATGACTGTGTACGAGCCTTTGGGTATGTATGTGCGAGTGTGTGTGGTTGTGCACGCATGTGTGTATTTGTGTATGTAGGTATGTGTATATGCGTGCGTGAGTGTAAAAGATAGAGACAGAAAGAAAAAGAGAGAGAGATGTTAAATATAAAACATTCTGCCATTGTCTAGCACCAAATAATATTCCGATTGTTGTATCTACTACATGTCAATTGGCAAAATAAATTCCTGTTATCCTGTTATCCTGAATAGTGAAAGAGCTGAGAGAGACTGAAGTGCCCATGTGCAGATGTGAGAATACAGTTGAAAGTATAATATCGAATGTATAATGTATAACTCTTGTGGACATGTAGTTTTAGTAGTTGTAATCTTGTGATTTGTTGTATTACTTTTATTTGTATTTCTTGGAACACATTTTCTGTATTTGCTGAGAAGCAGTGTGCTGTATGACTTGTCCATTTTGGGTAATGAAGGATGACTTGACTGGTCTTGAAAACTTACTTCTAGAGAAAAAACAACAACAAACAACCAACCAATACACTCCTCTTACCTCTCCAGTATGTATTTTTGTATGTCCAATAATTAAAAGGGAACAATTTAGATTAATACGGACATGAAATCGAGACATGTGATGCTGCTGCTATACAATGTACATAACACTGTCAGTCAACCCAAACACATAAAGAACAGTCAGCACTAGGGCAACACAAGCTTTTAACTCAAAATATACCCAAGCCCTAATTCAAGAGGAACCTGACACCAAAAGTGAGGCCAGACTATAATGCAAGAGGAACCCAACCATAAATGAACTCAAACCCTAATTCAAAAGGTCGAACCGAAACTGGAGCATAAATTGAACCCCAAACGCTAGCCCTAAACGAGCGCACACAAAAAAGTTTGTGAAGAAAAACCTACACCGACGAACACAGTATAATATATACCCCACCCTCAAACACTACAAAAAATAATATACATCACAGTACAATATACATTCCCTGCAAAACACATAACACAATGCACGTAGCACAAAACAATGAATATAAAACATGTTAACAGACATGAACAGAACAAATCACATGCACAGCACAGTTAACAATGTCAACATGGAAAGCACAGCTGTGATGATGATATCACCCACACACAAATATGTTCAGTAGGGGAGGGAAGGGGGAAGGTAACGCCCTTACAATACAAATGTGGCTGTGACCTCTGACCTCAAAATGACCTTTGATCATAATGAATGAATGAATGAATCTGAGTGATCGAGATAAGAAAAACCTGAAAACCTAAATGTACGCCAAATATCCTTTTCATATTACAGACAACATGCCTTGGGGTGCTGATCACTGTTTTCCTATTCTGTTCTTGCTTTGTTACATGATCATTATCACCAACACTAACAAATTCCCAAAGCTTTGGGTGCATATACGTAGAGCTGTGTATAATCAAAACTATATCACTTTGTTTTGATCTCTTATTAGGAAAAAAGCGCTATATAAATTCCATTATTATTATTATTATTCAACATTGTATTTAACATTGTTATGTGCCTGCAGTATCATAATAATAATAATAATAATAATAATAATAATAACAATAATACTGGATGCTATATACTCGCCTTTCCCAAATCAATCAGGCTCAAAGCGCGGCGATCTGTACCAACATACATGCTCACCTGTCTCATCCACAAACACACACAACAAATACACATCCATCACTCAAACAGGTGGTGTAAAGGCATAGAGATCGCTATTGGAAGACGGAAAGAAAATATAATTTTATTTTTGAAATTTTTATTTTTGAAATTTTATACTGTCTGCGTCCAGTACCACAATGACAATGGAATGTCTTACTGTTGAATATGAAATCACTGTATTAATATTATACTGGGATTTTTGCAATGTCATCCCCGGGTTACCTTGTTATTTTTATTTTTTTTCATCATTTTGTGTTCTTTTATTGTGGCACATTAGGACGTTTTGTTTACTGTGTCTTCTTCGGCTGTCTTATAGATTGTGCTGTGCTTTGAGATGTTGGGTTTTCCGTTTATTTCAATGCAGTATGAATGTGTTATTCAGATCTGTAAAGCGTTGTATAATTAGATACTTGGGGAGCAAACACTTTTTTGGGGTCCTCTCATTTATCCTTTCTTATGTCTTGTAAATTGTGGCATGTTTTGTATCATAATGACACGTATTATCCTATGGTGTCGAGCTTCGTGGTAATGCATAATGTTCACCAACTGATTACACAGCGAGCTTATTGCTGTGTGTGCTAGTGGTACAGCCAGCTAGTATAGCCGTAACATGTACCAGTTCAAGCGCCAGTGTGTAGGGAAAAAAGGAAGGGTGAAATTTGGTGTAAAGGATGGATGAGCGTGATGGTGGTATTTCTGGAAAGTTATCATTAGCTCCAGCTGACCGTACCTGAAAAGAAACACAGTGAAATGCAAAATGTTAAAACGTGTTTCGTAGCCTTCTGACTGCACAAAATGCTGCATGATGCAAGGTACACTGCAAGGTTAGCTTACAGTGAGAGAGAAAGGTAGGATTTGCTGGTTAGTTGCATGTAACATGGTCCAAGCAAGATGCCTTTGATACAAAGCCACAGCTAGTACATTGCATACAGTTTATTATTATCAGACCTGCCTACCTTACGCATTACTGATCAGTAGTTTTCCCTGTGAATTTCAGTAATTTTGCATTTTTCTTCAGTAATTCTACAGACATGAGTAAACGCGGTGTTTCTGAATAACCAAGGTATGAATAAATTCACGGCACGTTTACTACTTAAAAAGCACAAAAAAAAACCAACAGTTTTTAAAAGGATAGCAAATAGAAGGAAACAATATCAAACAGATTTTAAAAAATGATTACTTAGTATCATGAGAGACCATGGCATGCAACAAAAGATAAACCTGCACATCACTGACCCGGTTGTGATGAAGGATAACTGTCCCACAGAGTTTTATTTACATTACAGGTGATTGACTCAAATGCCATTTTCATGATAAGGATGTGTAATTCACAGGAATAGGCACTACACATAAATTATGAATTCAAAGTTTGCCTTTTAAAAAAAAATTTTTAGTTTCATCAGCTGTCAAAATAAGGACTTGTAACTGTGAATACGTTTACCAATAACAATAGCACATTGTGAGGTTATTTTAATTACAGATGAAATCGACCACACTGAAAAGGCTGTACCCTGTACAAATTTTAACTGGTCCTTATATTGTGCCAGCTGCCTGGAGTAGGCACATTTGAGATGGTCCAGCTCTTCTGGCCTGACATATCTGGTGTCTTCATGGCGAGATTTGAGGATTAGCCGCTTACAGACGTTTGCTCCTCCATGCCCAACTGAGAAGTCAGAATCGCACACAGAACAGTACACGTATAAACTATAATTCTGGGCCATGTTTTTTGAAGCCACAAGACAAGGCCACGTCCGCGTGTAATCCGAACGAAATACTTGCAACTGCAGCTTTTTCTTCTTCTTCTGCACTTGAGCAATCTCTACACACTCAGACTCTTCTGATTCGTAGTCTGTCTCATGTAAACGTGCAACTTTAGCCCGATTAGAACTTTCTCCACTAGCCATTTTCACTCAAGATCGGCGCGACAATCTAAGCTCGTAACGATCGAGCATGTTCATTGGTTCACGACGTCCAATCACAACTCTCGAAACATTTGCTCTCATGCAAGGGCGGATACTCTGTCGGCCTCTAGGCCTAGCAGACAACAATTTAACAAGTTTACACGGCTCTAAAAATTGCGTACTTTTTCAATTGTTTTTTCCGTAATTTTGCATAAAATTTTGTACTCCCGTACTAGAGGGTAAAGTTCCGTAAAATTACGGAAGATTACGGAAGGGTAGGCAGGTCTGTATTATGTATCTATAATTTTGGGAAAGATTGATAGTCATTCTACCATACATTTTTAGGAGATGCACAATCCGTCACTGCATTCTACAATACATTTTCATCCGAAAAGGATAATCAGCCATTACATTCAACTACATAATGAGTGTTCAGGAGAGAAGGATTATCACTGTGGTCAAGAGGAGAGAAAGCTGAAGCCTTTACATGTAGAAAAAGACGGCCATGCTGTTTTGATACCAAAACCCTCACCTGTTGGAGCACACATTCGTTAACCAATTGATTGCTATGTTGAGGAATATTATCACATATTTTTTTTTTGTTTTTAAAATAATCTTCAAAAATCACAAGATTATAACTCACAAACTCACATTTCTAGTCACACTAAGAAATAAAATATGTTTAAAAAAAAACTCACTCCTTTCTCCTGGTCAAACCCTTCCCTTATCAGTATCTGGGATGAGTGTGGCAGGGATTAGGGGAAAGGTAGTATTGATTTGATCTTTAAAGTGATCAAGGAACAGTGACCATGCCTTCTGCTCAGCAGTCAAATGGTTAACGCATAACGCATCAAGAGAAAAGCAAAAGCTGACCAAACAGGCATGGCAAAGCAAGCGTGAAAAACCATGAACCTTTGAACTCAGACAGAGTGTCCACACTGTTTGTATAATGCTCGGCTGTACGGGCAGCCAGTGTAATCCAGGTGATTTGAGGGGCTTCCCACTCTGGCCATAGCTGAAATCACCCATATATCCAGTGTTTACTAAGCTCCATATATCACACACTTTACCCCCATGATATTCTGATATTAATGACAGCTCTACTGCTGTCCCTGATAAAAATCTAAGGAGACTAGTGGTCAACGTCTAGCACATACATCATATAAGGTGGCGACGTGGTGATTCACCATTAAACCTCATGCAGGAGGACGTTAAACCTTGTTCTTCACGTTCAACATCAATAGTATCGGCACTGAATCAGGAACTGTTACCAGATCAGCTGTTTCATCTGCAGTATTTACATAATGGGAGTGACAGTAATTGCATAAAATATTCTTTTCAAACAACTTTAGTCTCACTGTCAGCAATGCTGCTGACACATTTTTAACTGTAACAAATCTTCTTTTAATTTCTATTAAGAGGTCAACGTGCGGTTAATATGAAGCCCTAGTGATTCTTGCGATAAGGTAAGCCTATAATATAGCTGAAGCATTAAATAAGGAATATATGATGTATGCCCAACTGTACAAGCCTGATTACTGAAACAAACCAAAAAATGTCTATACGTTAACCTGTGACAAAGACCCCAGCTGAATAAAAACATTTACCCGTCATACTAAATTCCCACCAATTTTTAATTTTGAATTAATAAAAGCCACTGCTGCAATGTATAAAGTGTCTGCAAATAACTTGAGTATTTCAGATAAAACGATTTATATTGTCAATTTAAAAGCATACAAAAGCTTGATGAAGATTTTGAAACTATGATTGTCTCATACCGTCTCCCTTTTCTGTTTCTTAAAGTACTCTATAAGCCATTAGTAATGTATGTTATTAAAATAAAATAACACAAACCAGGCAATCCCAAAAATATCAGCCTTAAATGAAGTCAGCCCAAATCACTAAAATAGTATAATTTTAATGGAGAATAATAATTGTGTTGACACTGGAGTACTAGAAGTGTACATTCCACAATCGTGCATTGTTCTGATATAGCGCACTTACAAGCTCTGAGAGCTTCTCAAGGCACTGGCTACTAACATTTAGAATGCACAAAAATAGTTTTGCTGAAGTCATGAATGGAACCCTCTTTGCCAAAGACGCATGTACACGTGGCTTGAACCGCAAAGCTATCCATGCTGAAGATATTAGTTCTTTACTTTTTTTCTCTTCCAAAATAAATAATACTGAAAATTGTCATCATAATCGATCATCAAGACCTTGTATCTCCAGTGATAATTCTGGAAAACGATAAACTAGTACCACACTGAACTACTTGTTCTATAACCACACAAAATGTCTTTTTCTTCATCTTATTAATCTTCTGTTAATTTTAATTTCATGATTGTGTTCATTCCCTCATTGTTTGTTAATTGCTGATGTGGCTGCAACAATGAAACCCTTCTAAGACCAGAACAGAAATGATTATTGAAGAAAACAAACCAGTTACAGGTTTTGGAAAAGTATACATGCTGACCAAATCGTCGACTAGGAAAACTAAAAAAAAAATAAAGGAACCACAGCATCACAAGGCTGAAAGAAGCATACCAATAAAGATGGAGGGAGCTTTATTTACACATGACGAATTAGAGGCTATGATCTAAACTTTTCAAACTGAAGTATGAAGAAGAGGGTAAAGTCTCCTAAATATTCGATAACAATTTGGTGTGGTGTGTTAATTTTTTATTTAATTTTTGTTTTTATCCAACTGAATTATTAAAAACATTATTTGATAAATATGTAAAAAGCAATTAACTATGAATGAAAAATAGGCTGGCAATTCAATAACAGCAGAGACAGTAAATCTCAGCGAGGAATTTACTACCATAGCCCATTTTTCCTTAGAATCCAATTATATTCAGAATTTTTTGGGGAAGTGATTGGACCACCAACGACCTCATGCATTAAAACAAGTGATTGTTGGAAAGGACCAGTTTGTTTGGGGTTGGGGGTAGGGGGAAGGAATGTAGAAAACCCACCCAAAATAAAACGGAAAATTAAGTTGGTGTCGGAAAAATTGTTCAGAAAAAAAAGAAGAAAAAACAATGAAGACATAAGTAAGAAAACAGACTCCACTTGCCTCTCCCAAATCTTGTAACAGGGAATTCTTCTGCTTTTCCTCATCAATCCATATTCTCCTGAAACATCCAGAGCTCAGAAATAACAAGGCCACAGCACTAGGCAGAGAAGTCAGGCAACACAAATCAACTATTAAGAGTTTGTCAGCTCATACAGTTTAAAGGCAACACACTTTACTGGCATTGCACTTTGACAAAAAACGATTAAGCCACACTTTTAAATTCTCTACTTCAACCATGGGGTCCTGCTTCGGCTCTTTGCAGTCCGCAGGACTCTATAAACAATGACTAACTAACTAAATTACTAACCTCAACCATCTGAAATCTTGGCACAAACCAGGTTTGGATCATGAGCAAGTCTGTAGCATAAGGCGAGTCAGTATTTAAAAACTCATCCTTTTGTATTAAAAAAACAGAAGTGAGAAACAGCACTATAATCTGTTCTGGCCTGTCTGGCATGAAATAAATACATTTAGTGATAGATGCAACCAAGCCATCAATATTCAAATGCACAGTAAATATAAAGTGAGAAAGCACTCACAGGAGCTGGCAGGGAATGTTGAAGGAGTGCTGAAACTCAGCCATGTACTCGTGCACTTGCAGTTTGATGCTCTCCGTGTTTGTGGCAAAGCGGAATGAGCGCTTGATGATGTTGTCAAAGTGAGCATGCAAGGAACTGCGCACTTGACCTCCAGATAAGGTGCGAGCAATCTGCTTGGACCTTCTCAGTTCAGGTGAATCACTTTGCTGAGAAACAAGAAAGAGCGGAAATTTTAAAAGACAAAGAGAGACAGAAGTAAGATTTTGTATTAACCTCATAGTATTACATGCAGCATAATGTGTTTCAAAGTCATCCTTAACTCATTCAAAGAAGCATCAATTTGACTAAATCATCAGGTATTGAAAAAAAGTGTTGGAAGACTTATAACTAAAAATCCGAAATAACTGAAATACCGTAGGTTCTGGGGATGCTGCTTCCTGAATATCCGCCAAGGTCACTTTATTATCATTCACCCAAGCCATGATAGTTATCTTTCCTTTGCTTTTGATGTCATGGCTCCTGAAAGAGGCAAAGGCAGTTCAAATGTAATGGTTATTTTAAATATGACAACCAGAGGTGCTCAGAGAACTGGTCTGTTGACCATAACAAATCAATTAACATGTGGACCAAGTAACACTAGCAACCTACTGTCCCTGCTGCATGTGACCTTTTGTTCTCACTCATTCCTCCCCTTTGTCATAGCTGACCATGCTTTAGTCAAGTTCCATTGAAAATTGTGAATAGTCTCTCAAAATGTACCAAAAAATTTCATTTTAATTTATTGTGACTATTAATTGCTAAGAAACCAGTAAACTTTTGCGTGGATTACCGAATATGGTTACTAGTCCAGTGGTCAAGGTAAAAATCCTGACTTTAGCTTCTAAAGCGATTCCTGTTCAGTACCATAAACCCTTAACCATCCCATCCTGTCATACATGCACCACCACCATCCTTACCAGCACACCCACACCCACACATACACACACACAGAGAAACGGTTAATCTCATTATACACAAATGATCAGGAATAACGCAGCAGCTGTTAAATATCTCTGGTGAAGCTGGCATAACTTGTAAGAGCATGCAATACAGTTTAGAAGTCCCTGATCAAGACAACACATGCATAATTGATGGCACCATTTATCTGTGCAGACTGTGACTTACTGCAGTGGCAATGTCAGCTTCATATCAGAAGCCATCAGCACATCTTGCAGAGTGAAAATGGCCTGGCCCAGCTGCGCCATCTGTTGACAATACACAGTCATACAACACACGCTATAGTAGCAGCAGGAATAGTCAGCCCTAAGGACATTCTAATGCTACCTCAATCATACATAACAGATACATCATTGTGTTCCCAGCACAGCCATTAATGGTACATAAGCTCTAAATGCCCTAAAATCCCCGATGTCTAGTTTGGGCACCCATGCATTCCATTGTACAGACTTTAAAATCCTGATACTCATGTCCTACCATGGACAAGTGCCAGACCCCAGAACACACACCCTACAAGCACAATGTCCTAGTCTTCCTCAGTCTGCCCTGCAGCTGCCATCTTTCCACTGAGAAAGCCACCTTAATTACACACATGACACATATTATTATCCACAATGTTGGTTGAAATGGAGACAAAATGTGTGGTGTTACTTACAGTTCCCGTCATGCGTTCCTTAACATTGTAGACCGTCAACCTAACCCTCATGTTGGTGTCAACACCATTTACGTCTCCAAAGCCAATCGTCTTCAGGAACATGGGGTTGCAGTTTTTCTGACAAACGTAAATGCATTGCATTATACAAACGTTTTACGGGGAATTTGTGGCAACATTTTGCTCTTTATTTTCTTTCTCTTCAGTGCACTGGCCACACAGCTGTGGCCTGGGGTGGCGCATAGATCAGCCTCAACCCCTATTCATATAAAGATACGATAAAGGCAAGTGTATCGATAAACTTCAATGTTCATTTAAGTGTCTCATACCCTTCAAAATTAAGGATCCCTGGGACATTTTATCCTCAATAATATAGAGCTATTGTTTTAATTTGACAGTCCCACTATATGTGAGGAATAAATGGCAGATGTTTCCTGGGTTGTTTGTTCAATATACTAATACTAAAATAAAAATGGGTGGGTAAAAATGGGAAAATTAAATTTAACTCTCAATTCTATCATAGATACACTTTTGAATAAGAAAAAATAATTGCTGTTTTGATCATATTCCTGTTGTCTGCTGCTATCAATGTTTTGAGAAAAAGGGTCTGATTAAAGTAGGGCCTGTATCCACAGTTATAATTCTGATTATATAACTAAATGTCTAGTCGCCAATCTGTGCATCCACAGAACAGGATAACAGGAATTTATTTCGCCAATTGACATGTAATAGATACAACAAAGACATGTTCTTTAATAATAATAATAATAATAATAATAATAATAATAATAATAATAATAATAATAATAATAATAATAATTTTAAAAAAATAATAATAATAAAAAATATAATAATAATAATAATATTAATAGTAATAATAATCTATTATGCAAAGCTCAAAACCACAAAAAAGGATTGCTCTAAGGACTCTTATATGTACTTGCAAGGATAAATAATTTTAATAGGACATATAAAAACAAGGGAGTAATTTTGTACTTCAATGACACACTTCAGCAAGTTTTTGGACACTGATGAAAATTCTTACATTGCTGACTGTTACATGAAACAATAACCAGTTCATCCTCAATGCCTGAATCTTATGAAACTCCATAGTTGAATTCATTATCCATGCCGCCCGTTCATTTAGCAACAAAGGAGAGGTGTGAGTTGTTGTTAGAAAGTTTTCCAACTTTATTCAGCAAACATCAACATCTAAATCAGCATCAGCATCTAAAATTGCTTTCCCCTAAACACACTTCTTTAGAAGCAGACAGTGTGATATGTATAGCCTATCAACCATCTCAACCAATGCAGAATGTTCCAGAATGACACACTCAATGACCGATCGAACTAAAAACTCGTCACCGAAATTACGCACTGTCTTTTACGTCATAGAATGTTCTACGAACTTCCAAGGTCAGACTAGCTATCGCTAGTTTCATCTTGAATCTTTGAACGATACTAAACAACTAATTCCAGAAAGTTCTCAACACTCCTATAACAATACAAAAAACAAACAACAACGTGCAAAGCTTTTCTAGCAGCAGCGCAGAATCAAATGAAAGGTAAGTACAGGCTATCATTGCACGCTTTGCAACAAAAAAAGGTCTTAACTATCGTACGGGCCTCAATCGTAACACTGACATGACCTCAAATGGCGAATGACTTACATCGTAGATCTCAGTGTGGTTGTGGTGGACCCAGAGCTGCTGCTGTCCTGGTATGATAATGTGCACCAGCACCAGGCAGTTTGGAGGTGTGCCCTGACTGTCGCACGACAAGTCACTGCATGCTAAAAAGGAAAATAACACACGATGGTGATAATTATAAAATATTTTAGAGATTTTCGAAATCCTTCAGGTCTGAACAAGGATAGATGAAAACGTCTCAACAACAAAGCATCTTGCCTCACAATACAATGAGTATTGTCACTGCATGTTGAAACAAGCACAGTTATATTTTCTATATCACTCTATCCCTCTGAGACGCGAAGGTTTTCAACCAATGAGCGCTCAGGAGACTGTTAATGTATGAAACCTGTCTCTAGACCCAAAAATGGGTGCTGTGCTCAAATCTGCATTTGTGATTGCGTTTTTTGGAATGAATTCACAGTGAATAGGCCAGTTTTCACTAAACTTCCCTGAAATTGACCCTGGGGTCAAGCATTAATCACCCAGGGAGAGTTACGCAACTACTGGCAAGCTGGTGTCGGGCCATTTGCAATAGAAACAGTGAACATTTGAAGAAAAAATCATGAATAAGCATTGTTATTAGGCCGTCTACATCCTTGTTTCATTGCATAAATATGAAATCATCGAATGTAATGAATTTACTTTGTAATGTCGACTTTAAAAGTTGAACTTTCTGTTAATGTACGCCGGCAAAAGTCGCCAAGTTTTGAGGGGCTGATTTCACATTGAAAGACACGCTTCATTTTAGGGCTATATGTAGGCTTAATCTTATTAAGCATCAAATATTCAGTGGTAAAAGGACTTGCAAACGAACATCTTGCTATTTTGTGAATATTCATAGCTTATTTAGAGCTTTTTAAGTAAAGAGTGGGGTGTCGGATAGCGCAGTGGTTGGAGCACTCGCTACTTAAGCACCGTCCAATGCGGTTAGCACTTGGATGGGTGACAGCAAAACGGGAAGCGACAAATAACAACGCCCCCAGTTGACTCAACTGTGACTGAGTACCTACTCTCTTAAGGGTGGGGAAGGTAAAGCAGCGAGGGAGAGAGATGGGCATCACCCTCATTACGCTGGCCCAAGATAAGTGTGATCTCCAACATCACGCTCCCCTACGGCCACAAGGCTATGGGACTACCTTCACCTTTTTTAAATAAAGAAAACAGCACTCACAGCAGTATCAAACTCAATCCTTGACTGTTGACACGAGGAAGGCAAATTTTAAGAAGGAAGCGATTTTCAAAAAACAACTTCAACTATAATAGCATTCAATATATGTGGCAAGCTTATGCATGATTCTAACAGACTCAAATTGATGTATCAGTATAACATTTCTATTTAAATTTGTTTTTAAAGAGCTAACAATAGGCATTTTGAAGAGTTCAGACCCAGGTTTTGATATAAGCTTTATTAGAAAATAACATGATTATGATGATACTCGTAGTAATAATGCTTATGTATATCTTGATTTCAGTTTAAAGGTGAAAAAAATTACCTACACTCTTTTATCATTTAGCATGTAACTTTATTTTGAAACATGCTACCTGTAGTTGTATTATCAGGTTTAAGTTTGAAATAGTTTAATGGATTTCTTTAGTTTACTCAGGCCTATTCTTGTGTCAGTCAGAATAGGGGGAAGAGCAATCTCCAATCTCCATTTTGCGGATGACATTGATGGATTGGCTGGAGAAGAACAAGAACTTGAACAGCTGGTAAAAAGGCTTGACACCATCTCCAGAGTCTATGGAATGGAAATAAGTGCAGAGAAGACCAAAATGATCACCAACAACACCAATGGCATCAACACGGACATCAAAGTCCAAGACCAATCCCTCAACACAGTGCATAGCTTCGAATATTTAGGAGCCATTGTAACAGACAATGGGTCCCGACAGGAAGTCCTCTCCAGGATCATACAAACAACTACTGCCCTGACAAGGTTGAAGCCCATTTGGAAAGACAGTACCATCAGTCTACATACCAAGGTAAGGTTGCTGCGCTCCCTTGTCATCTCCTTCTTCCTATACGCTTGCGAAACATGGACACTCACATCAGATCTACAAAGAAGAATACAAAGCATGGAGATGAGGTGCTACAGAAGACTTCTGGGCACTTCCTATACTCAGCACATCACCAATGACAAAGTCCAACAGACCATCACACAAGCCATTGTACAACACGATGACATGCTCACAGTGGTGAAGAAATGGAAAATCCCATGGTATGGCCACATCACCAGAGCTTCAGGCCTTGCAAAGACCTCCCTGCATGTCATGGTGCAAGGAGGCAGAAGAAGAGGGAGACAGAAAAAGAGGTGGGAAGATAACATTCTAGAATGGACTGGCTTGAGACTGAGTGAAGCCATGAGGACTGCTGAGGACAGAGAAAGATGGAGTACGCTAGTTAAACGATCATCTGTGGTGCCCCAACAACCTTAGAATAACAGGATAGGATAGGATAGGAAGGATTTTTGTGTTTACAACTCTACCACCACCACAACCAGACTACAAAATTGTATGCTATAGTATCAGTTTCACTTTACATTTTCCTTCATCTTAGTTATTTGATGTGTGTGTGTGTGTGTGTGTGCATGCATGTATGTGTGTGTGTATGTGTGGGTGCGAGCTTGAGTGTGTGTACTATGTGACCCTTGTTATTTTTGTGATTAGTTCTATATACTTGTGTATTTAATGATTATATACACAGAAAAGAAGTCTTTACAGGTAATGTGCATATACTTCTCAGCTATTTATAGCGTGTTTATAATTGAACTCATAATACATCAAGGAAAATCACTAACGACAAAAGGTCTATTTTGAGCTGACATCGTTTGAAGTGATAAAATGTGTTGCTGTGAGTGTTTGTGAATTTTCGGCACACGTAGGTTTAGCTTGAAGTGGATACACAAGGTAGGAAAGACGTTTGTTTGGAGGCGTAGTGTCTGAAACAAGTTCTCTGGAGAGAAGTACCTTGGTAGAGAGATAGGGAGAGTATACATTTACCAAGATGAAAGAAGAGACTCCCGAGCCTGTGGTTTTAACCTATGGAATGGAATTTATGGCAAACTTCGATTTTTTTCTAACACAACAAGGCCTCAGCATGCATTTTTACACAAAATTGGCTAATTCTTAGGAGACTGCGATAAAACGTGGTCCCAAATTAGGGTTAGTGTTTGACACGGCAATAGAATTCATAGATTATATAAATGAAACCACTCACCATGCATAAAATTCATTGTCTATTACAAATTCATTGTATCCTGCTATCCAAGTTCTATTTATATTATGTTTGTTATGTTGTTTGTTATGTTGAAGTATTATCATGATTAGACAAAATAAGACACCACTGAGTAATGCAGAAAGATGCCGAGATGGAAGCTAAAGCTTGCAAAAGAAAAGTCTATAGCACCTCAAACAAAATTAATGTAGCAACAGGCAGATTTAAAAGAACTGCGCAAGAAACCAAAAACACCAGAACAGCGTCAACATGAACTTGGAATTGCGCTGGAATGCCAGGAACGATACCAGTGAGTGAAATTTTATTATTTCTATAATATTTACATGGATTTAAAGATGGTATGTTTGTGTACACACTTTTATTTCCTCGTGTTAACTTAATATGGACAAACAAAATCAATTGGAGGGGTGTGTGTCTGTGTTTATGTATACGTATGTTTTACTGGCAGTTTTTTCTCCTCTTTTTTTTCTTATTTTACCAAAAGACAGTAGTTTGTACAGTGTGTGGTTTGAGAACCTCTTACAGGCGTTCTTTTAAATGAGGGATTATCATTATGTTTGTTACAGGGCAAGGAAAAAGGAGGCAGAAAGACCACCCTCAACAACCAAAGGCAAGCCACAAAAAGTCAAAAAGACGAAGCAAGATGTTCAGCAAGAAGCCAAGATGAGAGAAACCAACCGTCTTGCGATTCAAAGCACCGTACCGTGCCAAGCAGAATATTCTTAAAAACATAAAGTCTTAAAAAAGCGTATGGATTATTCCTGCCAGAAAAAATCTGAGAGAACTCAACTGAAAGTGAAAGTGCAGATGAAATGTACAAGGCAACCCAGGGCGGACTCAAACATATTTTCATAATCAAGCTGTCCCTTACCCCATATGGAAACAGAGCGTTCAAGAGAGAACAACCTTATGTTGTTACTATTCTTTTCGGTTCTGGTGTAATACTTTCTCCTCTACAGAAGTTGGAGCTGACCCATTGCACTTGGTGTAAATGGCTAACACTGTAGGGGTGAAAATGTGTTAATAATAATACAGGATGCTATTTACGCGCCTTTTCCCAAATCAATCAGGCTCAAAGCGCGGCGATCTATACCAACATACACGCTCACCTGTCTCATCCACCCTCACACACACCAAATACACATCCATCACTCAAACAGGTGGTGTAAAGGCAGGGAGATCGCTATTAGAAGACGGAAAGAAAATTGAGGTTTTTTTTTTGAAATTTTTATATTGACTGCGTCCTGTACCATTATTGAAGGGAGGGAGGAAACCGGAGTGCCCGGAGAAAACCCTCGGTGACCTCAATAGTCTCGTACCTAAGTCACAAACGTTCGCCCCTTGCGGGAATCGAACCCGCGACCTTCGGCATAGGAAACCGGCGACTTATCCACTGCGCCACGAGGCCACCCCATTAGCATAAGGCAGCTGTTCAACAAAGTGAGCAGCAAGATCTGTTATATTTTGGACAGATAAACGGGATCAGGAGCAGTTTCAAAAGACAGCGGACAGACAAACATGTATTATTATACATACTGACAGAGAGAAATGAAAATACACAAGGAAAAATATGAACATGTCCTTATTGTGAAAGAGAAAATAAACCACAGAAACAAGACAAGTTCAGTGACCAATTTATTTTTATTAATATGAAAATTCTTTTAAGATCTTGAACAATACTGCAATAAATAAGTTTCTTGTGAAAATACATGTGAATTTTTATATGAGCAGACCTTTGTGAAGCATGTACAAAGGTGCCAACCACCTAATCTTCTTGTCAGTATTTCCGGACCCGTTTGTCAGTATTTTTTTAACACTTGTCAGTATTTTTTTTCCTCGCAAAACCCAGCCTATGACACTATAAAGTAACGACAGGCTTCCCTCTGAAACAGCAGGCAATTTTCAGTCCTCTAAAATCACCATGAAAATCAGCTTGTTGAACACCACACTTGTTTTACTCTAAAATCACCATGAAAATCAGCTTGTTGAACACAACGATGTTCAGTGAGTGCAGGAGTACTATTATGAGACCAGAAACCGGTACAGAAGCACCGCTGGCAAAGATAAACGATCGGCAACTTCTCCATATTTTTATAAAAGCTACCGTATTTCTGTATTTAATTCACTTCGCCGGAATTAAATACGGTCAATCCGAACTGGTTGGCACCTCTGCATGTACTTAAATTCAAAACGCCATCAAACATGTATCAGCTCCAATATATTGCCTCAATTCTTTATTTTCTCTTTCACACAATTTGTTTGATACACAGGCAACAACAAGAAAATGGAACTTACAAAGAGAAATTTCCAAAACAGGGTCTTCAGAAGCTGTATCTGAAATCAAAGTATAACCTCTGCTTTAGTCACAAATTCATGAAAGGGGAGAAAAACCGCTTAGTAAACTATACATTTTTGTGAATTTGATTTGCAAAAAAATACCTTTGTAAAAGATTTAAACCAATCACATGATAAATAAATAATGTTTTATGGTAAATTACCACCACTGTGTTTAACAAACATAAGTTTTTTTCAAATCTGTTCTGTAATGCTCGAGGAAAACTAAAATAATTTATAGAGTACAAAAGTACAAAATTCTCAAACACTAAATATTCTTAAGCTAGTTTCATATAGTTACAAGATCCTGGTTCAGGTATATTACAGAGTTTCTTTAAAAAATTTACAGATTAATCTTTTAAAACTTAATACAGGTACTGAGTTAGTAGTAATAGTTAAAGTACATTGTTTAAAAAGGCGATTTGTCCATGATACGATACTTGATAGCTTCAGAATACACAAAACAACATTCTCAAATGTAAATAAATAGTGTGCACAATGAATGAATGACCAATGCCAGCTGAACACTTCAAAATAATAAAACTTTCTATACTTTGAAATAGGAACAAAAAGACACAACAGTACTCAAAGTACAAAAATGTTTTTTTGAAAAACATTGTAGGTTTACTATGTACACTAACATTATCTTTTATGACATATGCAAAGGCATTGAATACAACAAGTCAATAACTAAACTTCTCTACAGCATAAAGCAAATGTCGGAATATTTTAACAGTGTGAATATGACCACATTTTAGTGCTGTTAGAAATGCAAATTAATTAAGCCATTGAAAAAGTCTAAATAACAACTAAGATGCAGTAAAAAAAAAACACGGATATTTTTTATCATCAAAATACAAAGGTGGCATGAAATTCTATGGAATCTGGCAAAAGGAATTAATCTGCATCCAACTGTCAAGTCACAAACATTTAAATGTCCAATTTTTACTCTCTTGTTGTGTGTATTCAATCTTCCTCATCAATAAAACTACTTCTGGGTTCTAATTGTTAGCTTATTAATAAAAAATACTATATACAGACACACCTGTTAAAATTCAACACGCACTTACACTTGCAAGAAGCAATAAGCAGTTCATAGTGATATGTTATGTATATAGTAAGTGAAGTTCATAATAAAACCCAACATTAATTTTTCATGCCCATTTGAATGTTCAAAACAAAGGACATGTGTCAAGCAAATGTACAGGCAATAAATGAAACAATTTGTGGTTTAAAAGAAACACAACATTACACAAAAACAGTCACCGGAATATCACAACAAGACTTCAACTGTTTTAGAGAATTATATAATGGTATTTTTATACACACAATGCACACAAAAAGACCTATTGAATTTTTTATGAGCTTTCAATAATTTCACCCTTTCTTTGTCTGTGTCACTAACTAAAATGCTCTCTCTCTCAAACACACAGAATGCAACGTTAAAAAAAATTATTGTACTGTGTGTTTGAGAGAGAGGTTGAGTGCGTGACACAAACAGCGAAAAAGTGAAAGCTCATATAAAATTATGAGAAGATAGAAGAGGAAATACCAAATTTTTCTATCTATAAGCCGTTACTTTTCTCTTTTGTTTTTTTTTAACCTCAGCTTAAACCACTACAGCCCAAAACCGATTGTGGCTTGCATGTGGATTTTCCAAATTTTAATTCTGACTGGTACTCAATTGCTGCCATCACTTTTTCACATCGCTGACATTGTGTCAATCTCTGGGGCATATGAGCTGTTCTCAAGTCAATGGTACATAGACACACTGCTATTCACGTGAGTAAAAAAAAAGTATAAAAATCACACCGAAGAAGATAAAGAAGGTTGATAAGCATAAAGTTTAAAGCAAACTAGGCAAAGGAAATCACAAAGAATTATTTACAACCTAATGAAACAGTTACTGAGTATACACAGACTACTGTGTCCGAGTCATAAAAAATGTGGAAGATTACAAATATGCCTGCAAAAAGTATGATCAACTCATCTCACAAGTCAATTTATCATTTTCTTTTTTATATGGTAAAACAATCAATAAAAGTTCAGTTCAAATGCCATTTTAATTTTTTTAATTTTATTTTAACACCATGCAACTGGTATAAGTAACAAATAATAAAACCAGCCCATAGTAGGAAAAATATACTATAATGCTTCATTTTCCTTCACAATTAAGATTCTAAACTACTATTTTGTATTAAAATTATATTAACAAACAAACAAGCAACTAAAAGAGACTCATTTAAAACCCTCTGTCACTATAAAACTGAGTATACATCATGTCGAGAAACAGTGTTTATTGCAATATAACACAAGCAATCTCCTAATAAATTTTACAAATCTTTCACTCTCACAACTGTTAACAATGTATTTTCCTATCAATGGAACGGGAGTGGAAATTTCAAAACATTTTGTGGTTGTAATGTTTGATAATTGTCTCGCACAGCTCAAATTTGCTTACAAGAAGAAGATGAGAAAAACAATACTTATTTCAATGTCCACTGTACAATATACTGTTCAAACAGGCACTTCATGAATAAAATAATAAATATATAAAATTTAAGCTTTTAGGTGGACACGATGATGTAAAGCAGCATCAGTGCAATAAACGATGTGCGAAAACTGATCAACAGCAAAAATAAAAAATTACGAGTGGATTTCCTGTGCGCTGCAAAGAATTAAAGACAGAACAAGAATCTATAATTGAGTAAAATTGGAAATTAAAACAAAAGACTAGTTAATCTGAAGGTACAAATAGACCTACAAAACAAAATGTGGTTAACCAAATCACAGAAAATAGTCGAATTACAAAATCACTTCGCAAACTGCCAACACCCAACACTAAACACAGCATGCCCGAAAACTGAGTGCGAAACCATCTTCACGCAGCCAACAATAAAACACAGCATGCCTGAAAAACTGCATGCAAAAATTGACAACTAGGAAACACTAACTTAAGAATAAAATTTGTATTTCGCACCGGCCTGAACGTCTAGGTCAAGACCCGAAGGTGAATTATCGGGCAAGGTCACTGGGTCACGCCCTGTCTTGGCTTGCACCTGTTCCCGAAGCGACTGCAGCTGCATCTTCATGCACTCGTAACTGGCCATGTGCAGCGCTTGTATCCAGCCGTCTCTCTCACTTTCTGATATGGCAGCAAATTTAAATGGCTGGTCTTCGCCTTCGCATACTGAAACAGTCCAACAACTACAGGTCAGAAACCACCGATGTGGAAACAAGAAAAATAACTAACAAACTCTAAAGAATAGAAGAAAGTTCGTTTAAATGTATGCCTGCGTACAGAAATGCACAAACCGAAAGTGCAAGAATGGCCTCTGCTTCATTCACTACTCTCTTGGAGGAAAGTATAAACCAGAATCTAGTCTGAACGCATGGTTTGCGGGCCGCAAACAATGCACCCAAGGCAGCAAATAGGCGCCTTGAGTTAGATCCAGTATTGGCCAGTGCCTTCATCTGGACAAATTTCTATGTACAAACAATTAAATAAACATAATGGATTTCTTGTAATGGCTGCAGGCTGACTGGTCGCACAGTTCTGTAAAACTGTCTGAAACAAACATTTCATTTAGGCAACGTAGACAAGTACTGAAGTCACAATGATGACAGTACAATCATCAATTACTAGTTAGCACACTTAAACTGTGTAGGAACTACACACAAACACTGTGAAACACATTTCTCCTGGGGCTAAGATCTGTAAGGTTTAAATTTGTGGCAATGTGCCATGCTGGCCCAAATCTGCAGATTTTACGGTTTTGAGATGCACTTTTGGTTTTGGTTGCCAATTAATTCAAACCATATTTAAGTTGTTGTTCCTCAACCTGTGGAAATATAATGCATGACCATAAAATCTATGGATCCCGGGCCAGAAAGGACATGCCTCAATGAAATAAAATCAGCTCGAAGATAAAATTCTTGACTACAGCGACTGAGGGAGGCAATTTTTTTCTTGATCCCTCACATCCCCCTCAAACTCTTATTGTCCCACCGAGATGCAACCATCTGCCAAGCAAATCTGACTTGCAAACGTTTTAATACTTTTATACACACACAAAAATAATAAAATTAAAAAAAAATGTAACTAGATTAAAAGAAAGGTATTAATATTTTTTTATGTAAATGTTAAGTTTTTAAGAATTGTCATGTTGCAAGCTTTTATCTATACAAATGCGACACAAATTGTTGTGCGTAATTCCTTTGACGGTAATAAAGATTTGTTGAATTTAATTGAATTGAATTTTTCACACTGAATTTGACCCCTTATTGAGTATTGTTTCAGACAGAATTAACACTGTCCATCTTTCATACCTATCACAAAAGAATTGACAGCTTCTTCCTCCAGGTCCAGTTCCACTGTACATCGTTCAATTATCAGCAAACCAAGAGGCTCTGCCCTCTGAAACAAACAACACGCTGCAAAAATGAGGTAATGAATGTAAGTGTATTGACCTCAAAATTCATTGTAACAGTGTAAGTCATGCTTACACTTAAAATTACAAAATTATAACCACAAACACTGAGTTAGGAGGTTATATATTTCCATTCATTAAATCTTTATCAATAAAAGAAGAGAACAATACCATGTTATATTTTGTTAACATTATTACTTTATTTCATTTTACAGAATACATGTTTGTACAATGCAGCAAACATAAAATATTAGCCTACACAGAGCCAGAGACCTATCGAGCCAGAGACCTATCACAGTATGAATTCAAAGAACAAATTTCCAACAAGAATATATCAGGTAGCTAATAAAGTAATATTATCTGTATTCAGAAATTAAATGATATGGTTTGATAGACTTGTGACTCGAGACAAGACTTACGCTTTCCTTGTTTTTAAAGTAGAAAAGCAGATTTCCCTTCAGTCTGAAGAAACGATCAATATAAACTGCAACAAAAAGACATTCATGGCTATCAAGCAAACTATCAAGCAACACTTCTGTTACGTTGAAACGCGAATGGTAGTACGTCGGAAACGTGTACGATAGATCTAATCGTTTCGTTTTGCAAAGTATTCAATAATGGAGTTTATTTACCTTTGATTTGAGTTTGCATTGTTGTTAGGAGAGGCTTTGTATAACGTTGATGATTTGCGTTAGTCGATATTGTTGGAGAATTTTCGGGATCTGCATGTTTATTACTGTCGATAGAAATTTCCCGATGGATATCGAAGGTCGTGAATGTTCCCGGAAGTAGAGGAAATGTGTATGACGTAAGCCAGTGATGACGATCTTTAGTTCGATTGGTGGCAGTGCGTCATTTCTACCGTGTACCAAATTGTTCGAGAAAAGAGAGAGGTTATTTAATCGTGTGCCGAGTTGCTGTTGGGAGAGAGTTGTTGATAGTGAGTTGCTGTGAAAGTTGTTGAGTTGAATTGAGAATTGTATGCAGTTGTTGGTGTGTGCTGAATAAATGTGGAAAACTTCATACGTCGACTTTGTGACTTGTATGCTGTTTGGACGGGTTGCGTGAATAAACGAATCTGAGTTACACAACTATCAGGAATTCAAGCATCGGGGCTGAATCAAATACTGATAGAAAACACCAACATCAAACGGAGTGTAACATTTTGGGGGCCAAGCCGGGATCCACGCCATAGCCAAGGGTTCAACTGCTACAACAAGCGAGTCAACGCTACGAGAGGCAGTCATCGAGGGTAGCCGCCAACAAGTTGCGTCGAGAGGGGCCAACATACTGGGACTACATCACCGATAGGTTCGGGTTGACTGCAAGGGCGTGTAGTCGCTGAAGAGTTGCTTCGTGAGCGAACAACAGATCGGGACTACGTGGCTGCCGCAAGACTACGTCGAGGGACAGTCTCGGAGCTACATCGCCAGTATTAGAGAGAGCGACGAGCGGACGTCGCGTCTACTTCAGCACAGGAGCGTGTACATCAACACCAGCGTGGTGCAGCGTCGCATACGACGAGGACAGCGGTGCCTGCGTCAGCGAAGGCGACTAGTGACAAGCATCAGCGCTACTGCAGAAAGCGTGCTGTTCTAGAACAGTCTAGAAAGGTACAGCACAGTCAAGAACTTTCCAGAAAAGAACATTCCAGAAAAGAACTTTCCAGAAGCATCAAGATGGCTGACTTCTGGCAGAAAGGGGTTGAACTAAATCTAAAAGGCAAACAGCTGACGGAGTACGTCAAATGCCAGGAGAGAATATTGCGTGAAGAAAGAGAAGAACAGCGACGGCGCGAAGAAAGAGAATTAGAACAGAAGAGTCTAGAAATTGAACAGCGGCGTCAAGAGAGAGAAGAGCAACGTCGCCGGGAAGAAAGAGAAGAGCAGCGGCAAGAAAGAGAAGCTGAGCGTCAGCACCAACTAGAGTTGGCGCGCATCCAGCAACAGCAGCGTGCGCCACAAGTTATCAGTGACTTCAAGGCTCCAAAATTGCCAGTGTTCGTCGACGAAAAGGACCAGATCGACAGCTATCTGGCGAGGTTCGAAAGGTTTGCCTAAAGCGCTAAATGGCAACGTCAAGACTGGGCGATCATACTCAGCGCACTACTGACGGGGAAGGCGCTCGATGTCTACAGTAGACTGTCGAATAATGACGCCAAAGACTACGACGTTTTGAAAGCGGCCCTATTGCAGTGCTACAACTTTACAGAAAAGGGCTACCGTCAACGCTTTCGTGAATGCCGGCCTTTGTCAGACGAGACACCAAAGCAATTTGTGGAGCGCCTGTCATCATATCTACACAAGTGGGTGGAATTATCAGGCAAAGGGAAGACTTACGAGAGTCTCCATGAGCTGATCGTGAGGGAACAATTACTCAACGCCTGCCCTAAGGACCTCGCGATCCACTTGGAAATACAAAAGTTGCAGACGCTAAAAGACGTTGCTGAGGCTGCTGAAAGATATCTCATCGCTCATGAGAAAACGTTGGGGCCACCCAGCGCGACGAAACACTTTCAGAAGACGGCAAGCCATGGGAACCAGATCCAGGGGAGCCAGACGAGCCAGAGACACACTGACTCCACGCCTCCTCCCAGGGAAGGGCATTCAAGAGGCTGTTTCACCTGCAACGCTACAGACCACAGAGCGGCTAACTGTCCTCAAAACAAAAGTAGCGGACAGCGGAGCAGTACGGACAATGCAGCGGCGGGCAACCGACAGAGACGTTTCTCCAATCAACGGCAAAACAGTAGATCTGACCATCAAGTGTGCGGCGGGAGCGTCATTCTTCCGAGTGAGACTGTTACGTTGAAACGAACGAAAGTGTGTCTAAAGCGCGCACGATAGATCTAATCGTTTCTTTTGCAAAGTATTCAATAATGGTGTTTATTTACCTTTGATTTGAGTTTGCATTGTTGTTAGGAGAGGCTTTGTATAACGTTGATAATTTGCGTTAGTCGATATTATTTGAGAATCTTCTGGATATGCGTGTTTACTCTTGATAGAAATTTCCTGATACATGTAGAAGCAAGAGGTCGTTCTGGAAGATATAAAAATATGTATTGACGTAAGTCAGTGATGACGATCTTTTATTCGATTGGTGGCAGTACGTCATTTTCTACCATGTACGAAATCTTTCCGGAAAAGAGAGAGGTTATTTAATCGTGTGCCGAGTTGATGTTGAGAGATAGTAAAGTTGTTGATAGTGATTTGGAGAGTTGCTGTGAAAGTTGTTGAGTTGAGTTGAGAATTGTATGCAGTTGTTGGTGTATGCTGAATAAAAGTGGAAAACTTCATACGTCGACTTTGTGACTTGTATGCTGTTTGGACGGGCTGTGTGAATAAACGAATCTGAGTTACACAACTATCAGGAATTCAAGCATCGGGGCTGAATCAGATACTGATAGAAAACACCAACATCAAACAGAGTGTAACATTTTGGGGGCCAAGCCGGGATTCACGCCATAGCCAAGGGTTCAACTGCTACAAGCGAGTCAACGTTACGAGAGGCAGTCATCAAGGGTAGCCGCCAACGAGTTGCGTCGAGAGGGGCCAACATACTGGGACTACATCCGATAGATTCGGGTTGACTGCAAGGGCGTGTAGTCGCCGAAGAGTTGCTTCGTGAGCGAACAACAGATCGGGACTACGTAGCTGCCGTAAGACTACGTCGAGGGACAGTCTCGGAGCTACATCGCCAGTGTTACAGAGAGCGGCGAGCGGACGTCGCGTCTACTTCAGCACAGGAGCGTATACATCAACACCAGCGTGGTGCAGCGTCGCATACGACGAGGACAGCGGGGCCCGCGTCAACGAAGGCGACTAGTGACAAGCATCAGCGCTACTGCAGAAAGCGTGCTGTTCTAGAACAGTCTAGAAAGGTACAGCTCAGTCAAGAACTTTCCAGAAAAAAAGAACTCTACAGTCAAGAATTTTCTAGAAGAAGAACCTTCCAGAAAAGAACTTTCTTTAAAAGAACTTTCCAGAAGCATCAAGATGGCTGACTTCTGGCAGAAAGGGATTCAACTGAATCTAAAAGGGAAACAGCTGACGGAGTACGTCAAGTCCCAGGAGAGAATACAAGAAAGAGAATTAGAAGAGCAGCGTCGCCGTGAAGAAAGAGAATTAGAATTGAAGCGTCTGGAAATTGAACAGCAGCGGCAAGAAAGAGAAGAGCAGCGTAAAGAAAGAGAAGATGAGCGCAGGCGTGAGGAAAGAGAAGCTGATCGGCAGTTCCAACTAGAGTTGGCGCGCATCCAGCAACAGCAGCATGCGCCACAAGTTATCAGTGACAACACGGCTCCAAAATTGCCAGCTTTCGTCGACGGGAAGGACCAGATTGACTGTTATCTGGCGAGATTCGAAAGGTTCGCTGAAAGCTCTAACTGGCAACCTCAAGACTGGGCAATTCGACTGAGTGCACTTCTGACGGGGCAAGCTCTCGAAGTTTACACCAGACTGTCGAACGATGACGCCAAAAACTACGACGTCTTGAAAGAGGCCCTGTTGCAGTGCTATAACTTTACAGAGAAGGGCTACCGTAAACGCTTCCGTGAATGCCGGCCTAAGTCAGACGAGACGCCAAAGCAGTTTGTGGAGCGCCTGTCGTCATATCTACACAAGTGGGTGGAGTTATCAGGCGAAATGAAGTCTTACGACAGTCTCCATGACCTGATTGTGAAAGAACAATTTCTCAATGCCTGTCACAAGGACCTAGCGACCCACTTAGAAGAACAAAAGCTGCAGACGCTTAAAGATGTGACTGAGGCTGCTGAAAGATATCTTATCGCTCATGGGAAAACCCTGGGGCCACCCAGCGCGACGAAACATTTTCAGAAGACTGCAAACCATGGGAACCAGATCCAAGGAAGCCAGACGAGCCAGAGACAGACAGACTCCACGCCTCCTCCCAGGGAAGGGCATTCAAGGGGCTGTTTCACCTGCAACGCTACAGACCACAGAGCTTCTAACTGTCCTCAAAACAAAAGTAGCGGACAGCGGAGCAGTACGGACAACGCAGCGGCGGGCAACCGGCAGAGGCGGTTCTCCAATCAACGGCAAACCAGTAGATCTGACCATCAGGTGTGCGGCGGGAGCGTCATTCTTCCGAGTGAGACCGAGCGCACAGCTACCCCTGCGGAAGTGCAAGAGTGCATGACCGATGGCCAACTTCTCCTTGCCAACGGAAAATCCATCCCCGTCGTCGCCAGCGCAGCTGTGATGGTCCAGAACATGCCAGTTTCGAAGGGACGCGTCGGAAATCATGAAGTGACTGTTTTAAGAGACTCTGGCTGTAGTGGGGTCATCGTCAGAGAAGACCTAATCGCTAAAGAACAATTCACTGGCGATTCTAAATGGACACTCATGGCCGACAGCAAATGTGTGAGAGCGCCAGTTGCGAAGATTCATGTCAACACCCCTTTCTACATAGGCGAAGTCGAAGCGGTTTGCCTGAAGAAGCCGCTGTATGATTTGATGATCGGGAATATCGACGGCGCGAGACGATCTGACGACCCCGATCCAGAGTGGAGTCCTGCCTCAACCCAACGCGTCGAAGTTGTGGAGGAGGATCCACTGCCATTTCCCGATGGAGACCTTACAGAGCTGCTACGGGATAATGTGGTTACTCCGGCTCAGCCCTGCCGACCAGAGATTGTCGGTGCTGTTACTACCAGGGCCCAGGCCAAGAGAGACAAGACGTCTACGCCACTGAAGGTCGCCGATAACTCCAAAGCTGCCATCGTGGACAGAGATAAGCTGATCCAGCTCCAGGAAGCTGATAGTACTTTAAACAAGTACAGGAACCGCCAAGACCACGTGACCAAAGGCAGTGGCACGGTCTATTTTGAGGTGAAGGCCAAGATCCTGTACCGAATCTTCCAGCACCCGAGGGTCAACGGAGGTAAACCACTACGTCAAGTCTTGGTACCGTTACCCCTAAGGCTCCAAGTGATGGAAGTAGCGCATGACTCAATTATGGGAGGTCACCTAGGTATCAAGAAGACGTCAGACAGAATCCAGGCGGTGTTCTACTGGCCAGGACTTCATGCGGACGTCAGCCGTTTCTGCCGATCATGTGACATTTGCCAGAAGACCATACCTCGAGGAAGGGTCCCGAAAGTGCCTATGCAGAGGATGCCTCTGATCGACCGACCTTTCAAGAGGGTGGCCTTAGACTTAATCGGCGAAATAAGACCTCCGAGTGAAGAAGGTCATCGGTGGGTACTGACTTTAGTGGACTATGCGACTCGGTACCCAGAAGCAGTGCCTCTGAAGAAGATTGACACTGAGACTGTTGCAGAGGCGCTGGTGGACATGTTCAGCAGACTCGGAGTGCCTGAAGAGATCCTGACAGACCTCGGGACGCAGTTCGTCTCTGACTGCATGAAGGAGGTGAACAGACTGCTGAGCATCCGGCATTTGACTACGACACCCTACCATCCAATGTGCAACGGGCTTGTCGAAAAGTTCAATGCTACGCTGAAGTCCACCCTGAAGAAACTGTGCAGCGAGCAGCCCAGACAATGGCATCGCTACATCAACGCCCTACTTTTCGCCTACAGAGAAGTACAGCAGGAGTCCACCGGCTTTTCTCCGTTCGAGCTGCTGTACGGAAGAACCATCCGAGGGCCGATGCACATCCTAAAAGAACTGTGGACGAAAGAAGTAGACACCCCAGAGGTGAAGAACAGCTACCAGTACGTGTTTGAGCTACGGGAGAAGCTGGAGCAGACTCTCGAGATAGCCAGAGAAAACCTGAAGAAGTCCCAAGACTGTGGAAAGCACTACTCCGATCGTAGGGCTGTGAACAGGAAGTTCAAACCTGGCAACAAAGTGCTGGTGCTGCTACCTACCGATCATAATAAGTTGCTGATGCAGTGGAAAGGCCCGTACGAAGTGGAGACCGTGGTGGGGATCAACGACTATAAGGTGAAGGTCGGCCAGCATTCCAAAATATACCACGCCAACCTCCTCAAGCTGTACGTGGAAAGGCCATCAGAGACTGTGCATGTGGCAACAGCAGCTGAGATCGACAACAGCTTTGATAGCGAGGAACTGTTGGAACTTGGAGACTTCCACAGCAAAGAAGGCATCGATGATGTTAAGCTAGGACCAAGCTTGACGGAAGGTCAAAAGATGGAGCTCAAGGACCTTATGGGCGAGTTTCCCCATAACTTCAATGATGTCCCAGGCTCTACGACTTTGGTCGAACATGAAGTCCACACCCAGACCTGGAAGGAGCATCTGCAGACCTTGAGGGAGCTGTTCCACCGTCCCGCAGAAGCCAACCTGATCGTGAGACCCAGCAAATGCATCCTGGGAGCTGACAACGTCGACTGCGTCGGACATCCGACGGAAGAAGGAGACAACGGAGGACGCACTGATTCCGGGGAAGCCCACGTGATTATCGTCTTTGACCCTGGGCCGATGACGACCGCAACTGACGAGGGCGTCGATTCCTTGCGAACGAAAGAACATTGACTGTGTGGACGAACTAAGAATATTGGTAATGACAGACTTGAAAATGAAAAACGTTGACTGGGTAAATGATCTGTGAACATTGACAGTATCCAGAAAGACTTGCAGATGAGAAACTTTGACTCTGTGTGAATGAACTGTGAACATTGACATTATCCAGGCAGATTTGAAGATGAAAACCATTGACTCTGTGTAGATAAGCTGAGCGCAATTACAGTATTCAGAAAGTCTTAAATTAGTTTCAATTGAGGACTTTGTTTGTGCATTACGTTTCAACGTTGTTGAAAGAAATTAAGTAAATTTCTTCTTGAGTGGGGGGTTATGTTACGTTGAAACGAACGAAAGTGTGTCTAAAGCGCGCACGATAGATCTAATCGTTTCTTTTGCAAAGTATTCAATAATGGTGTTTATTTACCTTTGATTTGAGTTTGCATTGTTGTTAGGAGAGGCTTTGTATAACGTTGATAATTTGCGTTAGTCGATATTATTTGAGAATCTTCTGGATATGCGTGTTTACTCTTGATAGAAATTTCCTGATACATGTAGAAGCAAGAGGTCGTTCTGGAAGATATAAAAATATGTATTGACGTAAGTCAGTGATGACGATCTTTTATTCGATTGGTGGCAGTACGTCATTTTCTACCATGTACGAAATCTTTCCGGAAAAGAGAGAGGTTATTTAATCGTGTGCCGAGTTGATGTTGAGAGATAGTAAAGTTGTTGATAGTGATTTGGAGAGTTGCTGTGAAAGTTGTTGAGTTGAGTTGAGAATTGTATGCAGTTGTTGGTGTATGCTGAATAAAAGTGGAAAACTTCATACGTCGACTTTGTGACTTGTATGCTGTTTGGACGGGCTGTGTGAATAAACGAATCTGAGTTACACAACTATCAGGAATTCAAGCATCGGGGCTGAATCAGATACTGATAGAAAACACCAACATCAAACAGAGTGTAACAGAGACCAAGCGCACAGCTACTCCTGTGGACGTGCAAGAGTGCATGACCGATGGCCAACTTCTCCTTGCCAACGGAAAATCCATCCCCGTCGTCGCCAGCGCAGCTGTGACCGTCCAGAACATGCCTGTTTCAAAGGGACGCGTCGGAAATCATGAAGTGACTGTCTTAAGAGACTCTGGCTGCAGTGGGGTCATCGTCAGAGAAGACCTAATCGCTAAAGAACAGTTCACTGGCGATTCAAAATGGACACTTATGGCCGACAGCAAATGTGTGAAAGCGCCAGTTGCAAAAATTCATGTCAACACCCCTTTCTACATAGGCGAAGTCGAAGCGGTTTGCCTGAAGAAGCCGCTGTATGATTTGATGATCGGGAATATCGACGGCGCGAGACGACCCGACGACTCCGATCCAGAGTGGAGTCCTGCCTCAACTCAACACGTCGAAGTTGTGGAGGAGGATCCATTGCCGTTTCCCGATGGAGACCTTACAGAGCTGCTACGGGACAATGTGGTTACTCCGGCTCAGCCCTGCCGACCAGAGATCGTCGGTGCTGTTACTACCAGGGCCCAGGCCAAGAGAGACAAAACGTATACGCCACTGAAGGTCGCCGACAACTCTAAAGCTGCCATCGTGGACAGAGATAAGCTGATCCAGCTCCAGGAAGCTGATAGCACTTTAAACAAGTACAGGAACCGCCAAGACCACGTGACCAAGGGCAGTGGCACGGTCTATTGTGAGGTGAAGGCCAAGATCCTGTATAGAATCTTCCAGCACCCGAGGGTCATCGGAGGTAAACCACTACGTCAAGTTTTGGTACCGTTACCCCTAAGGCGCCAGGTGATGGAAGTAGCGCATGACTCAATTATGGGAGGTCACCTAGGTATCAAGAAGACGTCAGACAGAATCCAGGCGGTGTTCTACTGGCCAGGACTTCATGCGGACGTCAGCCGATTCTGCCGATCATGTGACATTTGCCAGAAGACCATACCTCGAGGAAGGGTCCAGAAAGTGCCTATGCAGAGGATGCCTCTGATCGACCGACCTTTCAAGAGGGTGGCCTTAAGACTTAATCGGCGAAATAAGACCTCCGAGTGAAGAAGGTCATCGATGGGTACTGACTTTAGTGGACTATGCGACTCGGTACCCAGAAGCAGTGCCTCTGAAGAAGATTGACACTGAAACTGTTGCAGAGGCGCTGGTGGACATGTTCAGCAGACTTGGAGTGCCTGAAGAAATTCTGACAGACCTCGGGAAGCAGTTCGTCTCTGACTGTATGAAGGAGGTCAACAGACTGCTGAGCATCCGGCATTTGACTACGACACCCTACCATCCGATGTGCAACGGGCTTGTAGAAAAGTTCAATGCTACGCTGAAGTCCACCTTGAAGAAACTGTGCAGCGAGCAGCCCAGACAATGGCATCGCTATATCAACGCCTTACTTTTCGCCTACAGAGAAGTACCGCAGGAGTCCACCGGCTTCTCTCCGTTCGAGCTGCTGTACGGAAGAACCATCCGAGGGCCGATGCACATCCTAAAAGAACTGTGGACGAAAGAAGTAGACACCCCAGAGGTGAAGAACAGCTACCAGTACGTGTTTGAGCTACGGAAGAAGCTGGAGCAGACTCTCGAGATAGCCAGAGAAAACCTGAAGAAGTCCCAGGACTGTGGAAAGCACTACTATGACCGTAGGGCTGTGAACAGGAAGTTTAAACCTGGCAACAAAGTGCTGGTGCTGCTACCTACCGACCACAATAAGTTGCTGATGCAGTGGAAAGGCCCGTACGAAGTGGAGACCGTGGTGGGGATCAACGACTACAAGGTGAAGGTCGGCCAGCATTCCAAGATATACCACGCCAACCTCCTTAAGCTGTACGTGGAAAGGCCATCAGAGACTGTACACGCAGCAACAGCAGCTGAGATCGACGACAGCTTTGACAGCGAGGAACTGTTGGAACTGGGAGACTTCCACAGCAAAGAAGGCATCGATGACGTTAAGCTAGGACCAGGCTTGACGGAAGGTCAAATGTTGGAGCTCAAGGACCTTATGGGCGAATTTCCCCATAGCTTCAGTGATGTCCCAGGCTCTACGACTTTGGTCGAACAGGAAGTCCACACCCAGACCTGGAAGGAGCATCTGCAGACCTTGAGGGAGCTGTTCCACCGTCCCGCAGAAGCCAACCTGACCGTGAGACCCAGCGAATGCATTCTGGGAGCTGACAACGTCGACTGCGTCGGACATCCGATGGAAGAAGGAGACAACGGAGGACGCACTGATTCCAGGGAAGCCCACATGATCATCGTCTTTGACCCTGGGCCGATGACGACCACAACTGACGAGGGCGTCGATTCCTTGCGAACGAAAGAACATTCACTGTGTGGACGAACTAAGAATATTGGTAATGACAGACTTGAAAATGAAAAACGTTGACTGGGTAAATGATCTGTGAACATTGACAGTATCCAGAAAGACTTGCAGATGAGAAACTTTGACTGTGTGAATGAACTGTGAACATTGACAATATCCAGACAGATTTGAAGATGAAAACCATTGACTCTGTGTGAATGAACTGAGAACGTTGATAGTGTTCAGACAGGCTGAAATAAGTCTTAATTCTGTACTTTGTTTGTGCATTACGTTTCAACGTTGTTGAAAGAAATTAGGTAAATTTCTTCTTGAGTGGGGGGTTATGTTACGTTGAAACGCGAATGGTAGTACGTCGGAAACGTGTACGATAGATCTAATCATTTCGTTTTGCAAAGTATTCAATAATGGAGTTTATTTACCTTTGATTTGAGTTTGCATTGTTGTTAGGAGAGGCTTTGTATAACGTTGATGATTTGCGTTAGTCGATATTGTTGGAGAATTTTCGGGATCTGCATGTTTATTACTGTCGATAGAAATTTCCCGATGGATATCGAAGGTCGTGAATGTTCCCGGAAGTAGAGGAAATGTGTATGACGTAAGCCAGTGATGACGATCTTTAGTTCGATTGGTGGCAGTGCGTCATTTCTACCGTGTACCAAATTGTTCGAGAAAAGAGAGAGGTTATTTAATCGTGTGCCGAGTTGCTGTTGGGAGAGAGTTGTTGATAGTGAGTTGCTGTGAAAGTTGTTGAGTTGAATTGAGAATTGTATGCAGTTGTTGGTGTGTGCTGAATAAATGTGGAAAACTTCATACGTCGACTTTGTGACTTGTATGCTGTTTGGACGGGTTGCGTGAATAAACGAATCTGAGTTACACAACTATCAGGAATTCAAGCATCGGGGCTGAATCAAATACTGATAGAAAACACCAACATCAAACGGAGTGTAACAACTTCATAAACTTGATAACCAAACAGCACAAAACCAAAATACATTTTTTGAACAGTAACCTGTTTTTTATGTTGTTTTTATACTACATTATGCAATTCCTTTATGATTCATTTAAAACCAGGGTTGCAAATTTCTTTTTAAGAAAAAAAAGCAAAGGGTATTCATACCCACTCCCCTCCTCAATAACAATTGAATTGCTAAGGGTTTTCATACTCCCATCTAAAACTGTAAACGGTGGCCCCGACAGACTAGCTGTGTCCAGAAGATTGATTCTGAATAAGAGTCATTATTTGGAAATTGCAAATATGGGTTTACTACTACTATACTTCCTTTGAATCCACCCTTAAGTTCAAGTTAATACCTTCCGATTTCCTGAAAATGCTGTCCTGTTTTTCCTTCATATACAGAACCCCTTCCTTGTCAACATTGGCTGCCTGCTGCGCCAGTTGTGCCAGCTCTCGTGAGTTAAAACGCATGGTGATGCTCTGTTGTATTACTTCTCTAATCTAAATAACAGCTGAATATTCACTGGCCGCTGGGTAATGTCTGAAAGTGAAACATCACATTATTTTCACTCTATCAATTGCACACATGATTAAGTCTGGATCTATTATCTGAATATCGCTCTCAGTACATATTCTTGACGTCATATAATCTACAAGTCCGAAATGTTACACAGATCAATGAAGTGCGTTGCGCATTGTTGTGGAAAAGTTGGGACAAAAATCGATAGTGGGTCTGATCAGAGATCTCTGGTCTGATTCTGCAACACGGAAGCTTGTGGGCACTATGATAATTTGGTCAGTGCATCCGGTGACCTTCACATTCAGTATTATTTTTTTATTGTTAAAAAAAAGTGGCTATAAAACTTTTATCAAAGAAAATGACAGCGTATTATGATTCCGACTGGTTAAAGTTTAGCTGTATTTTTCTTTTTGAAATAATAATGGTTTTGCTAGTTTGTCTTGTTGGTAGCGACAAGGAAGAAGACAGCAGAGTTATATTTTCTTGCCAAGAGGGGGAGAAAAATTAGGCCTAGTATAGAAAATGAATAGTAAATCGATAATTAGGAAGGCTATGCTCTTTGCTGGTGTTCTAGCTGCCTGCCACTTCTTTGTATTTTCAAGCACAAAGACTTTAAGTTATTTACATAAACGAGATGTGGATCAGATTGCAAGTACGTCTCTATCTCAGATGTTCTTCTTCTTTGATTAATTAAATCAATAATATTTATTTTATTTTAAACGTCTATTTACATTATAATATGATTATACATACAATGTTATGATACGTGCGATTTTAGACTTTAGATTATAAACTCTTTCTCACGCATAGATACACACACATAAATCATAAGATCCTCTTAAATAAATAAAGTGATTCACTATCAGTGTCAGGAATTCAGTACAAGGATTAGCACAGGGACCTAAAGAAGAAGCTTAGAAATAGTTAACTGCTGTAGACAATCAAGTAAGGATCATTAACAGATTAGATCACCAAGATATCTCCTTTATTCTCTTCTTGTTCATCATCATCATCGTCATAATTATCATCATTATACTCATCAACACCGTCACTGTGAGAATCATATTTTATCACATATTAATTTTCTTTGTAATTTAATTGGTGGTTATTTTCCAAAATATTAGATCACCAAGATATTTCCTTTATCCTCTTCTTGTTCATCATCATAGTCATCATCATCATAAACACCGCCAATCACCATCATGAATAAAAAGTGAGCATCACGTTTTATCTCATTAATTTTCTTTGTATTTTAATTGATGGAATGATCATGATGGTTATTTTCCAAAATATTAGATCACCAATTTTCTTTATCCTCTTCTTGTTCATCATCATTATCATCATCATCATCATAGTCATCATCATCAAAAACACCACCCAATCACCATCATCATGAATAAAAAGTTAGCATCATGGATTCATGTATTATCTCATATTAATTTTCTTTTGTATTTTAATTGATGGTTATTTTCCAAAATAACTAATAGCTGTTTTAGCTTTTGTGACAGAAGCTGTGTTATTGTTTGCTCTTCTGTTTATTTTAATTGTATAGTTGAATCAATCACTGAACAGTCCACCGACTATAATTTCTCAAATTTCTGCTTAATCTGTTGCAGGTTCACAGAGAGAAAACTAGTAGTCATCTCTGTCAAAATGTAAAGTGGATAAAACTTCATTTATAATTTCAATGAAAACGTTTAATATTGAATCAGTCATTGTATATTTTGGATTAAATCAACACGTTTCTCTAAACTATTTGGTGAAACATTGGGATTTGGTTAGGCAACATTTATTGAGACCATGGTGATTCATACTCATGGCGGGTTAGACGTCTGACAACCTTGAACAAACATGTATGCTGGAAGCTTCATAGTAGGAGCAGTAGCCACTGCCGCGTGGTGGTTTGACTTGCTGTGGCCTCTGATCTACCTGGTGATTGGACTGTCAGCAGCCTATTACACTGTGCAATGGAACCTTGTACGAGGGAAACTATATGAACCTCCACCACCCACAGCCCAAGTCAACATTGCAAGTGTGCTTCTGCAGAAAATGATGGTGAACAGAAATCCTATGGTGTAATGTATTATGCAAACAAGGATCTTGTATATATATTCAGTCTTTGATGAAATCTAGCAAGAAGCAGTTTGTTAGCTTATGCAATAATAGTCAAATGTTTATAACTGAACTGATTTTTAAATGACAAAACTCTTAAGCTGCAAATACAAATAAATTCATAATAAAGTCTTTGAATTAAATATTACTACATGTTTTAAATTACCATGACCTGATTTACTGTTGTTGAAGAATAAAGATAAAGACCAGTTTGTTTGGAAATTGTTATACACTGCCAGCCATCATAAACGACAGTTAGTTTTGTTACGATGATGAAGCAAACTGATCCTGATCGTTCATTTGCACAGGATAAAGAAGCAGCTGGGAACACACAGCAGCTGGTTTCTCGGAAGACAATCATTTCTCGCAGTTTGGACAATGCACTGCAAGAAGTGATAGACCTCATTTGCCATGATTTTATTCTCAACTGGTACCAAAAAATCAGCGGTGATCAGACCCCCCTTATCAACAGTGTTCAGTAAGGAACTCTTCTTTTTTTTTCTATTGACTTTTTTTGTGCTACAAGTACAACAATGTAAAAAAGAAAAGAAAACTGTTAATGCATCAGCAGTGCAGTGCAAGTGTTTTAATGTTGTTTGTGTGTAAGTTTGACTTATTTTATAATACAAAATGGAAACTAAGATGCTCTTATACTTTCTTTAGTGTCATTTGTATCGTTAACCTCCAAAATGCTGATTTCCATTACCAATTTTTACTAGATTTCCAAGTGATAATGCCACTACTATATTATTCAAGATCTGTTAAAATTGAATGAGGACAAGACTGAAACCCTCCTCCGTGGCCAAAAGAGTAAACTGGATCTAGTCTCAGTGGATTGTGTGTGGGAGAGTGTACCATTCCATTTTCGTCAGCCGTTTGAGACCTTGGCATTGGAATCGATGCTTCTCTTTCAATAGATAAGCGCGTTAGTGCAGTTGTTAGAGCTTGTTACTTTCACCTATGCTGTCTTGGGAAATTGCGACCTTTCTTGATGCTTAGGGCAGCCAAATCCTTTGCTGTGGCCCTTATTTTGTCCAGGCTGGACTATGGCAACAGTTGCTTCTAGGGTCTCCCTGACAAACACCTGGATCGTCTGCAGCGTGTCATGAATACTGTGGCACAAGATTATTTCTCTCTGCTTCAAATGCATTAATGAGCTGACAGCACCGTAATACATTTAGGACATTATTCCCTGTCACAACCCACAAAGACAGCTTCGATCTTCCTCTGTGGTTAAGACGCGGAGTGTTGATGTCACAACAAAAAGTCACTAGGATACAGAGCTTTTTCCCATTCTTGCTGTGGAATCCCCCCCCCCCTTCTGACCTGAAAAATGTGGTCACAGTTGACAGCTTTAAAAAGCATCTTTTTCCTCTGACTGTGACTATTGACTTATTCTTCTTCTTCAATTTTTTTTTCTGCCCTGAGCATGTTGCCAGCATGAAGTTGTGCGTGTAACAAGTCGACATCCTCCTCCTCCTCCTCCTCATCATCATCATCATCATTTTCGTCGTTGTCGTTGTCATCGTCGTCATCATCATCATCATCATTACATATTTTGTCAGTAATTGCAGAAATTGAGCTGATATTTGTTTCAACAGCCATGTAGGTGTTGTTCTTTTTCTTGTTATTGTTGGTCGGTTGATTGTGATTTTTACGATAGCAGTGTGTTATCACTGCTACTGTGTTGATCACAATGTGGGTTGGTCGTACAGATCGGAGATGTGGCAATTGGTGGATAACATCAATTCCCGGCTGTCTGCAGTTGATGTGGTTACGGTAGCAACCCAAGATGTGGTGGAGATACTTCACGAGCATTTCAGAGCCATCAGGCTTGGTCAGAAAAGGTAAGAACTGCAGTTGATGAACTGGAGATAAAAGCTATAAGCACAGGTTTATCTACATTTTTATGTTAGAAACAAACTACTACTTACATGTCAATTCAATTCAATTCAATTCTTTTATTTAACGTCTCTTCACTTGCTGAGTGATATTAGACCAAAACACTTTCTCTCGCACAGACAAACAAACACAAAGGTCCATAAACAATAAAATAAATAAATAAAATTCTATAACAATTTGTTGATCAGAGATTCACTAATAGTCGTAGCAACGTCAACTATTTTGGACCTACTTACATGTATATGCGGTCCTGATTCGACTCTTTGCAGTCCGCTGGACCCTGTAAGCAATGAATAACTTACTAACTAACTTACATGTGTCATAGGAAGAATAGGAATTTAATGTGATTTGGAATCATACTAGTGTTTATTGAAATTCTCCAATATATCCTAGGATGAATTGGAATTCCAGTCAACACTGGGAAAAGACTAGTGTCGAGCGCAATAGGAGTACTTCCTAAATAGCTGTCAACATGTATTTTGTACCGCACTTCATGGGAAGCAACTCTCATTGACCTACTTTCGGTTTATTTAGGAGTACTGTGAATTAAAATGTACTGTATACACTAGTACAGGATGAAATCTTAAGTAAATGATTGCTAAATTGGATGTTTAACAGTACAATTTTCAAAGTTCAATGTGAACAATAATGAAACAAATGTTGAGAATAAACGTAAATATATTTTCCTGAATGGCTGTGTACATGTTGGTAAAAGTGATGGTGCTAGTGCACTTCTGAACCATAAAGAAGCTTAGCTTAGCTTGGCACCTAACCCACACCACCACTCCGTCTTGACTCTCACCCCCACCCACACCCACCTCTCTACCCCTTTCCCCTCCCTTCTTTCCCAATCTTATCTAATAGGTCACTGTTTTTGTTTTTTGCACTATACTGGTGCAGCGACTTGTGGGCCTGGTACAGCATTAGTCTGTGCTAGGGCTGGTAGTCAGGCCTCAGCTTGCTGTGGCTGGAATGCATGTAAGTCCAACATACAATCCAATCCACATACAGTTGTGCCCCCCGTTGGAGTGCCGGGGGTTTTCAGTACAAATAGTATCCCCACTTTATGGAAATTTAGTGCTTTAAATTCCCACTGTCGCTGTCTTCCTCATTTACTCTTTCCTATTCCTGCTCTGTCCTTTACTCTGCTATACTATCTTCTTCTTCGCTAGATCAATGACCTACCTTTTTTCTTGAAAACTCTTCCTGGACAAGACTCCTTGTTTGTGTATGAGGTCTGTTGGATCAGCTTGGGAGTGTTGGACGCTTTCTGCCGGGTGATCACTAGGGCTTCCTATGACTGTACTATTTAGCACTATAGGCATTTTATATGTATGTGTTTCATTGATGATTTATAATGATGTTTGTATTCTATTTTGTTTTTGTAACCGGGGTGTTCGCGTAGTTGAGGTCAACCCTCAGCCGTCCCCCGCGTGGGATGTCTTTATTGTAAAGTGACTGGCCGGTGGAGGGCGTTCAATTTTCCCACTGGGGTTGTTTCAGCAGATCTTTTATGCGGATCGGGGGTTGTCCGGTCCTGATTTGGCTCGGAAGAGTCCGCTGGACCTAAAACAACAATAAATCAATCAAATCAAGCCTATTGCAAAGCTTCAGATTATTCTAGTCTTTTTTTTTTTCATTTCTTTTTTTCCACTATGGCAAACATGGCAACTCCATGGTAACTACCTGCAGCAGCAAATGAATCGATGTGTTGATTGTGGCTGCTCAATTCAAGATGAAGAAGGTGCTTTGTTAAAGATTAACATAGTTGTTTTTTTTTGCTGCAGATAACAACTTATATAATTTTACTGGTATATTCATGAAACAGACAATTATTTTGGAATAGTTTATGGAGAAAAAAACAACACCTTTTGGTTTTACTATTCATAGCAACAACAATAAATAACAAGTGTATTTATATACTGTGTGTGTTTTGTTTATGCAGTGTGTGTTCTGTTTATGCTATGTATGTTCTATTTGTGCTGTGTGTGTTCTGTTTATGCCATGTGTGTTCTGTTTATGGTGTGTGTGTTCTGTTTATGCTGTGTTCTGTTTATTCTGTGTGTTCTGTGTACTCTATGTATGTTCTGTTCATGCTGTGTGTGCTCTGTTTATGCTGTGTGTGCTCTGTTTATGCTGTGTGGGTTCTGTTTATGCTATGTGGGTTCTGTTTATGCTATGTGGGTTCTGTTTATGCTGTGTGTTCTGTTTATGCTGTGTGGGTTCTGTTTATGCTGTGTGGGTTCTGTTTATGCTATGTGGGTTCTGTTTATGCTGTGTGTTCTGTTTATGCTGTGTGGGCTCTGTTTATGCTGTGTGGGTTCTGTTTATGCTGTGTGTTCTGTTTATGCTGTGTGTTCTGTTTATGCTGTGTGGGTTCTGTTTATGCTGTGTGGGTTCTGTTTATGCTGTGTGGGTTCTGTTTATGCTGTGTATGTATTTTTTTTCCCTTGCTAACAAGTCCTTTTATTACGGTTAGCACCCTGATTTTCTGCAACCAGGAAAATCCCAGGATATAAACCAAAATTAAAAAAATTGTTGACCTGCGTAGCTTTGCTGTGATGTTGTCAGGGACGGAGATCAGTCAGAGGGCCCGCAGAGACCTTTCCTGCTTCACCCCTGGCTGAAGGACGAGGAGCGGGAAGAAGAATGCCTGCGTCAGATTACAGAGGCCTTACTGCTCATTCTTCTCCCGCCTGCCTACTCTCGCTGTGACAGTCACAGACACCTGCTGCGTGAAATCATTTCTACTTCAGGTAATAAGAACAGACAGCATAAAATCTTGTAATAATGTCACGTGGCTTTCTGAAATTTCTCATTGGCCTGTTGCTGTCGTGACTGTTTTTGTTTCTTGTGGTGAGAATTTTGCACCTAATGTCTTTCCTGTCCTGTCCAATCCTATCCTGTAACTTGAAGGTCATTGGGGCACCACAGATGATCGTTTAACCAGCCTAATGCCTTTCAAGACGATTGACTGAATATGTCTTGTTATATATAATAAATAATAATGGACATTTATATAGCGCTATTACTTGTCTTTTTATAGACAGTCGCATAGCGCTTTACATGAAAAGAAAGAAACAAACATGGAACAACTTACAATATTGCATTAGAAATTATACAATGGGAAAAACCCACATGCAAAATCAGACAATACATAAAGTTAAACTTCTGCAAACAAGTCATCACAGTCACAACAAAATCCACAAGCATAGCCAAAAGCAGAACAAATATGTGTTGGGGCTAGGGTCTATAGAATGAAGAAGTTAGTCAGGATAGTAGAGTTTGAAGAGGTGAGATTTTAGAGCTTGCTTGAATGAGGGTGTGGTCTGCTTGTGTCTGATGTTGGCTGGAAGAGTGTTCCGTTGTCTGGGTGCACAATAGGTGAATGCCCTTTCTCCTTACATTTTGGTGGTAGTTTTTTGCATGCAGAGAGTGCGAGACTCAGAAGAAGAGCGAAGAGTGCGAGAAGGGACATAGACAGACAGCAGATCTGACAGATATGAAGGGCAGGTTCCAGAGAAGAAATTGTGGCATAGTACGGACAGTTTGTATTTAATGCGGGCCTCTTTGGGTCTATAAATACAGTGCTAAATACAGTGCTACAGGTGACGATTGACATGCTCTGTGACCCTGACTACATCAACCAGAAGATACTGGCATACATCAAGCAACAAGAGAAATTGATGGCCGACACCAAGCGCACCTACACCTACGCTGCATCTTATGAAGACTTCGTCAAGATGATCAATGCCTGTGTGAGCATGGAGGACTTGAAACAGATGAGGTTTGCACCAATTCTGTTGTGTTTATTTCCATTGGTTTTCAGGAGTTGCACTTGCAAAATTGGGTGTTTGTACTGGTTAGATTGAATGAAGAAAAGCAATCATGCTCAATCTCTATTAATTGGTTATGCATGATTTTATGATCATAGCTTTGACAATAAAGAGATTTCTCTTATATAGCGCACTTACAAGCTCAGAGAGCATCTCAAGGCACTGGCTCGTAATATCCAGCAATCACAAAATAGTTTGCTGAAATCAGGATTCGAACCCACGTCGCACAAGTCGTGCGCTCTGACCACTGAGCTATCCCTGGAAAAATGTTATTTTACTCTACAGACCTACAGTTAATATAATTTGTGTGAGCTCAAACAATATTTGTGAAATTGTCGCTGAATTTGGTTATTTTAGGTATAAGATCATATCGGAGATCATGCAGGCAACCACGATCAACAACTTGAAAAAAGCTCAAGGCATCGATACAGGTATGAATTCATTAGTACTGCCACCAATAATAGTGTCATTTATATAGTGCACAAACCAAGACAATCACTGTTTTATCTTTTTCATTTTGATGTAGGGATGTGCATAGGTGATGCTAAAGGTAGCTGTAAAGATGACAAATTTGCTGGTTATAATAATCCATGCAATGATAGTAGTATTGTGTATTCAGTACTCTAAATGTCTGTTATGATTGGGACGTGCTGGACAATTTTGAACATTTTGTTTTGCTCAAGAAATGCACAATGATAACATTTATTTATTTTTCATTTGGTTTTATGTTGTTGCTACTTAAGCTTTTGCAGAATGTTTGTTTGTTTTATTCGGTCGATATTGTTGTAGCAATATTGAGGTTTTCTTGAATTGCTTGTTGGTGGTAAACCATCGGAAGGTTTTAGATCTATTTCGCAACAATTAAGCAAATCTTCGAACTTTGTAGAACATTCTATGGCGTAACGCAGGGCGTGTTTTCTGTGACAATCTTTGTTCTGACTGGTTATTGGTTACCTTATTCTCGAATGATCTAAAGCTTTTATACCATCCTCAGATGGTATAAAATAGTTTTTCGAATGCAGTTGTTGATGCTGTTCATGTCTTTTGCTGAATAAAGTTGGAGAAACTACATAACGACCGCTCTGCTTTGTTATTGAGTAAACGGGCTGCATGGATATGAACTCGACAGTTACACTGATTCAGGCACTGAGGCTGAATCAACATTTTGCTTGTAACAATGTCATTGTATCGTTATTTCAGACAAGGAGAGTTCTCCCAAGAGCACGGCCAAAGGAGAACTGCTGAAGGCCAGAAACTTGAAGCGTTACATTAACCAGGTCAGTATTGTCTTTTGGGAGCAGGAATGAGCATTGTGTTGGTTTTGTTATGCAGTATTCACTGGATCAGGTTGTTTCTCCAAGACATTTTCTAGAGGCCACAATAAACATGTACAATTACGTTATGTAACAGTAAATGCATTACTCTTGGCACTGACAAACATCATCTGCAAGCATATAAAGTATGTAAGGGTGGTATTTGAAAATGCCCTGCAAAATCAATGTTGGTATATAGATTTTCCTAAAACAGCTCTCCTAGATCATTAGTATGTATCAGAACAGCAGTAATACCTCACCTCCTCGCACTTTTCCTTTAAAAGTTTTGGTTCCCCCCCTCACCCCCTATCCCCCTCCAAACATTGTAAAGATGAAGCTTGATTTCTGTTCAAGCTTTGTCATTGTGATCACACAGCTTAGTGGTCATGATATATTACTTCGTTGTTTGAACAGCTGACGGTGGCCAAGCAGCTTGTGGAGAAACGGATGCAAAGTTCGGGTGGAGGTGCCATTGGGGGAGGCAGCAGTGGAGGCATGCCTGCATCAGACATTCCTGCAGGTGTGGCTGTCTCCCTTCCCGGACAAAAGGTAAAATAAATATTTTTTTAAAACTAGCAGGTAGCCCCGGACATTCTTTATCCTATGTTCTATATGCAAAAACATTTTTAAAGTAGTGAAGAGGCTGATCGTAAAAGACTCGCTCCAATGCTTAATCCTTTCACTGCCAGCTGTCAGGAAACGCAGACAGTGTTCGGTACAACATCAAATATTCTTCTTCATCAAATGATCTTGGGTTTTTTCTCGATCAGGATCTCTCCATGCAGCAACACATTGCAAAAACTTGTCAGATTGCATACATTGAACTTAGACGCATAAGCTCCATTCGACAGTACCTCACACAAGAAGCAACAAAAACACTAGTTAGCGCATGCATTCTGTCTAGATTGGATTATTGTAATTCACTCCTTGTAGGTTGCACACAGAAAGTCCTTAGACCTCTTCAGCAAGTCCAAAACTCTGCAGCTAAACTCATCTTCAAAGCACGGAAATCACAGCACTGCACGCCTCTTTTTCAAGAGCTACACTGGCTCCCAATTGAACAACGAATTAAATATAAAACCTCATGTCTCTGCTACCACATCATCTCTGGAACTGCTCCTAGCTATCTTTCCGAACTTTTGACTGTCTATGTTCCTTCTCGGTCTCTCCGCTCCTCTGCAGATGAAAGGATGTTCCGTGTACCAGAATACCACAGGGTGAGACACGGTGGTAGAGCTTTCAGTTTCTTCTCCGTTCAGACCTGGAACTCGCTACCTCGGTCCGTCCGTCACAGTCCTTCATTAGCGTCTTTTAAAACGAACTTGAAGACGCATCTTTTTAGAGAGGCCTTTTCTTAGGCGCCATGAGTGAGTGTTGTTAGTTATTTTTGGTGTTGAGATGTATATGTGGTTGTGTGTTATTGACCAATGTACGCATGTTGTGTTTACATTTGTTTGTGTAAAGCGCTTTGTGATTTTGGAAAGCGCTATATAAATTGCCTGTTATTATTATTAAATATTCACCAGAATCTGCGTAGGGCAAAGCACTGATGGTGCATTTCTGCCACTGTAGTGATAGGAGTCTGTGCTACACAATCAATGGTTGATTCAGCCCCGATGCTTTAATCTTGTTTAACTTGAATTCATTATGCAACCAGCCCGTTCACTCGGCAACAAGGCAGGTGTCGTCGTTATAAAGTTTTCCAACTTTGTTCATCAAACATCAGCAACTGCATCTAAGATTGCTTTCTGAAAAAAAAAAACCTCTTTTACAAGCAGACAGTGCAGTACATATAGCCTTTCAACCATCTCAAACAATGCAGAATGTTCCAGAATGATGCAATTGACGACCAATCAAACTAAAACTCATCACAGGAATTACTCACCGTCTTATGTCATAGAATATTCTACGAATTTACAAGATACAACTAGCTATCGCTAGATTCATTTAGAATCTTTTGGCCGATAATAAACATGTAATTCCAGAAAGTTCTCAATGCTGTTACAACAATATCGACCAACGACAATAAACACCAAATATGTAAAACCTTTTCTAGCAACAGCACTCGGCTTAATAAAATCAGCGTTAAATGCGTGTTATCATTGCATGCTTTGCAAAACAAAATTGAAATGCACCATCTGTGCTCTGGCCCACAGTGGAATTAACGCGCCACCAGTGGTGGAATGGTAAATGGAATAATGCTGTGTATTTTTGTTGGCTTTTATATTACAACTGATCTTTGTTCCAGGTGCTCTCTTTTGCTGTCATAATGGAGACGCCCAAGGCCAGAGAATACTTCATGCGTTTCCTGGAAGAAGATGGAAAGGATTGCATGGTCGGGTAAGTCGATGCTTATTAAACATTATATATTTATTCATTTTGGGGTGTTTTTTTTTGGTTTGTTTTTGTAATGTAGTTGAACATTAACATGCATTATTTATTCCTAATGAATTGTAATGTATTATTGCAACATGTAACAGGTAATGTAATATTATTAATAGGCTATATAATTATGCAATAGGTAATGTTATATCATGTGGTGGGATTCTTCTTTGATCTTATTGTGAACATTGAGTTACATTTAACTTTTTGTATGTGCTTATTTATATTATTTATGATTTTCTTTCTGTTTTTCATTGAGTTGTTATATATTCAAATGAAATGTGATGTATTGCTGCTAAATGCAGTAGGTAATGTAATAAATTATGAGATGATTTTTTTCTTTCAGATTTTGCATTGATGTTGAAAGTTTGCGTACTTGCAGCCAGGTAAGTGGATTCGTGTTTTTATTCCATGCCTTATGGAAAAAAGTTGCTTGTTGCGCTTTGAGCAGCTCTTGAGCGGGAAAGCACTAGATAAAAACTATTACAATTTAAATGAATAAACAGTTGTCAAGTTTGCTTTGCAAACTATAAATTTTGTTTTTGAAATTTAAAAACAACTTTTGTTCAGTTTATGTTTTTAGCTTGCTTAAAGTGGCTCTTGTGTATTGTTGTCAGTGAATTTTTCGTGGTCCTCGTGCACAATGTGCTAGATTTTGCCCATACTACTTGATAGCTATATATGCTTTCACTATGGCTATCTTGCAATGTCCCCCGTTGGGGTGCCGGGGGTTTCAGTATAATTAGTATCCCCACTTTCTGGAAATTTAGTGCTTTAAATTCCCACTGTCGCTGTCTTTCTCATTTGCTCTTTCTCATTCCTGCTCTTTTCTATCAATCTGCTATACTATCATCTTCTTCGCTAGACCAGTCTCCTACCTTTTTTCTTGAAAACTCTTCCGGGACAAGACTTCTTGTTTGTGTATGAGGTCTGTTGGATCAGCTTGGGAATATTGGACGCTTTCTGCCAGGTGGTCACTAGGGCTTCCTATGATGTTATTATTTAGTAATATAGGCATTTTATATGTATGTGTTTTGTTGATAATTTATAATGATGTTTGTATTCTATTTTGTTTTTGTAAACGGGGGTTCGATAAGTTGGGGTGAAGCCTCAGCCGTCCCCTGCGTGGGATGTCTTTATTGTAAAGTGACTGGCTGGTGGAGGGCATTCAGTTTTCCCACTAGGGTTGTTTCAGCAGATCTTTTATGCGGATTGGGGGTTGTCCGGTCCTGATTTGGCTCGGAAGAGTCCGCTGGACCTAAAGCAACAATTATGTAATGTAATGTAATCTTGCAATGGCTGTGAAAATGGTGTCTGATTACAGGCTCAGCAACATCAAGTGGCAACAGAGGTGTACCAACAGTATGTGACCAAGTCTAATCTACCTGTTGACAAATCCTGCATCAAGGGCATGGAGAATTTTCTCAGAGGAGATGGGGTGAGTTGATGACGATGAAGACGACGAACAAGAAGAAGATAAAGGAGATATCTTGGTGATCTAATCAGTCGATGATAATTTCTTGATTTTGCCTACAAATGTGAACTGCCTATTCTATGCCTACAACAGGACACATAAGAAAATTCCAATTCATGCATGGGAAATGGTGATGGGCATTTTTAGATATCTTTCTTTTACATCTTTGAGCTGTATGCTAAAGTTTAAAACAATTATTTTCTAAACATGCGGTACGGAGCTTGATCCCACAGTACAATCATCTGTGTGGCCTGGCTGCAATATATCTGGCTGGAAATGTTGTTTCTCATTTGGACGGATTTAAAAGACAATTCCCAGTGTTTATTTTTGGCTGTTGTGAAAGACTTTATATAGCATCATCACATAAAGCTGCAACCAAATGAAGGCTTACTGAGAAAGTGTAATCTTTTGACACTGTCATATGTTAGACTAGTTGGGTCGTTCTTATCATTTACAGTCATTATACGTTATTGAGTTTAATATCTATTCACATTTGTAATTTTATACTTTGAATGGAAAAATGTCTTTCTCATTTTTGTTCAGGGTCCAGAAGCTTTCTATGAGGCAGAGAAACAAGTACGAGAGGTACTTGAAAAACAATACTACCATTCCTTTTTCGTCAGTGATCTTTATCACCAGTACATTTCTACTGAGGAAGCCGAAGATGACGATGTTGATGACCATGAACAGGAAGATCTGGATAATCTTTCCATTGTGTCCAGTAAGTGTCTAATATTAGAACTAAAAGATGTCATTGAATACTGTGACTGTTTGATCATTTATATAAAGTGGGGTAATGTGTGTTTTGCTGTTACAAGTTCATTGGTATGATGAACATAGGATAAATTCAAGTAATCTTGTAATCAGATTCTGCTCATTTTCAAGCCCTGACCTGGTGCAGTCGTTCTTAGCCTGTTTTGAGAAAGATTGACTATTCAATTGTAGTCGACTGTCATCACCAAGCTGCTTGAAATACTCGATCTTGTACTTGGCAGCTCAGGCCAACAGTTCAGCAGGCTTTGGATCTGGATTCCTGCAGTAATGGTGGTGGGCAGCTGAACCAATAATAAGATAAGGTAAGGTAAGGAGTACTTTATTATCTCAAAGCAAAACAAAACAAAGTCTAAGGAGGACTGTAGTTGCAGATTTGGTACTGGTAGGGATGGTCAAAAGGAGTTTCTGTTGTGTTGTGTTTGAAAGTTTTACCATTAAGATGCGATGTACTTTAAGTTTGCACTGAAGAACCTGTTCCCTCAGCTGAGCTGTTCCTTGACAAAGAGGAGGATGTACAGGAAGAGGAAGAGGATTTGCTAGCAGATCAATCCTACCATGCCCGCCAGCTTCTGCGACAGCTGGATGCCAAAATTACGAACAAGACGCAAGCAATGCAAGCTTTGCTTTCGTCACAAAAGCTTGAGAAAGAGAAGGTATATTACTAGTGTCTTTTGAAGCTGGGCTACCAAGTTATTGTTTCGATTTGAGTCTTTCATATTCTATTTGGGTCTTCCATTGGGCAACTGAAAATCAACTTTCGTTCTTCTCTGCTTTATTTTCTTCTTTAGATACAGCATATACTCCCAGAACTTTTCAAATGTGTATTACTAATCACAGTTTGGTTCTTTGATCACATTTGAAATGTCTTTAATAATTTAAATTGTTGCTGAAAAGTTTGAATTGTTGATCACAAATTGAAGCGTATCCAATAATACCCTAATAAAGCAGCTTAAATCGAAATATGCTTTCAATCTAAATTTCACCACACTGAATGAATGGCTAATATCAATCTATTGTTTCTTCTTGCTCAGGTACTTCATTGTGAGTACAGCTAATAGTACTCGTTGGCAAGGGACTTTATTTTATACTCATTTATTTATTTATTTATTTTATTTTATTTTGTTCCCACTCAGGTGAAGAAGCTACATGAGGACCTGGAGAAAGAAGTTGAAAAAATGAGAAATGAACAGAAAGAGCTGGAGGTCCACATTGAGCGCACAAAACTGTGGACAGAAAATGTAGGCCACTGGAGGGCTTCTGTCGTCAGTGCAACAGTAAGTTATTATTGAAAAAATTTGTTTTAACCTGAATACATTAGCCATTTCATCGCCAGCTGTTGGAATCACAGACATTCCCGATGCCAGCTATCGAGCATTGTTTGCGCACCTGCACCCAATACGACATCAAGTGTTCGCTACAGTCTGCATAGCGCTGAGAGCATAACCCATGATGACTAGAGTCCACGTCCTCTGCGGTGGGTAGTCTCATTGCAGAAAGGCGACGTTTGTGCTTGGCCCTAAAGCTGAATTATTGTGCCATCTGTGTTGGGTGAAAGAGTGAACGCTCCACTTTTCTCCTAGGATTGGAGCATGTCAGTAAAGTGTACAATGTCGTGTTATAAGTGAACAATGATGTTTAGCACTGCGTGAGTACCTTCTTGTTCCACAGTTTTATGTGATGACACGCTGTGATTGTGCTTCTTGTGTGGAAATATGTATGAGCTTGATGCATTTCATTCATTCATTTAGGAAACCTTTTCCTTCTATAATCTGGAATTCATGTACATGATAGTCCCCTCTATATGTGCTTTGTGCAAGCTGGATATTAAAGGCCTTTGGTGCTTTGACTAATATTACATTACTTTTCACTCAAGTGTTCACTTTCAGTAAATAAAAAATAAATGTAAAAAAAAAAATACTAATAAAAAAAAATATATATATATATAATATATATAGATTTTAGATTTTTTTAAGATTTAGATTTTAATGCTTTATTGTCCCTTTTTATCGGGAAATTCTGGGCCGCCTCCCCTGTGGAAGGCGTAGTCGCAGCCTGTGGCGCGCCCAAACCCAACCTACCTAACATTAGTTGTGATTTTTTTTTGAAATTTAGAAATTCTTTAAATTTTAGAAATTTTTTTTGAAATTTTGCTGGGGGAGCAAACCGGAGTACCCGGAGAAAACCCCCGAGACGTTGCCCGAGTCGAAAGTAAATAATATTTGGAGAAACATAACGCCCCGATGCAGGATCGAACCCACACCTGTCAGGCGCCATTGGTTTCTGGCCTGTGGACAAGGCAAGTTAGTCCCGCCTTAGCCCACTTGGCCACAACGCTCACAATGGGTATTTCTTAAACTTGGTACCACACTTTAAGTGCACTCACCACTCTTAACATGTTACACTCAAGTTAAAATGTATTCATGGTTCAAAACAGCATGATGGATAAATAAAATTACATGAATACTATATACTATATACACTATGCTTTACTCTGACAATACACGCAGTTTGACCGGAATTGTTTGCCTATGAGTTCAGTGTTTTGGTGTGGTAGGTGGAAGTTGAAGAAGAGCGCAAGGTGCCCCACTTCGTGGTGCTAGTCAGCCTGGACAGCAGTAAGACACCCACGTCACCGGTCAAAGAGTCACTGAAGTCTCCAGTCAAGGACCCACCAAACATCACCATTCCTAACACTAAGGGTCAGTACAACATGATATGAATTCCCACCGTCTTAGCCCAAGTGTTAGAGTGTTCGTCTGGCACACCGATGAACCAGGTTCAAATGCCGTGGTGGGCGAAATAGAAAGTGGCCTTTTCCAAAATCCATTTTAGCAGTATGATTGCTTTGGTGGTTCAGTGTTGATTTAGGTTCCTGGGATGGTTATCCCCGTCTGCCATATCGCCAATGGTGAGTGTAGAGTGTTCATTCATTCATGATATGAATTATTGTCTACGATATATTATAAAAAAGGTCCTGTTATTGTTGCCAACTAGCTTTAGTCCCACACACTAGTGATAATTCTGTCAGACTGCTGAGTAATCCGGTGGGCAAGTTAAACATTTTGGCTTTTAGTAGCCCAGCTAATCCAAAGTTTAGACCTAGGGGAGGTTTTTTCCAATAGGGCCTAGAGTTTTGCAGTGGCAACAGTGAATGTGTTGAGAGACAAACTGACACAATATTGCCGTGGAACAAGAATGTATTGCAATTTGATACAAGTTGATTTTGTATTGTATGTTATTGCAGGCTCCGTTGCCATCAAAGAGTCTGACGTTTCTCAGGGTTGGGCAGTTCAACGCACTCTGGATGACTTCTATACTTTGCATGAAAAAATGTCTCAGGTACGTTTCTTTTTTTTCCAACCCAAATCTGATGAAATTGGATTTCGGAATACAAGATTGCCAACTCAACGTGGTACAAAGAATGCATTCTGTATATTGAGATAAAGATAGTAACAGCATGATAAACATGATTCAACACGATTAGTTTGGAATATTGTTTTTAAACCAGCACTGTGATCATGATTGTTTTGTGTTTAAATATTTCCATGCTTAAATTAATTTCCATTCATGCTTTCATCCATGAAACGTTGTTGTTAATGTTGCAGCTGAATCATGCTGTATTGGTTTGAAATTATCAAGTAATGTTTGTGCGTATTCAGATGGGGCAGTGGCTACAGAAGAAGGATTTACCGTCTCAGAGCAGAGGACCATTCAGATCCATGGACGCTGCCTACTTGGAGAGAGCAAGAGTCACACTGAATGACTACCTTCTGGTCAGTTCCACATTAGTGTAGTGGTGTGTTTGAATCTTAATGTGTATTGAGTTTGGACACGGCTGCTGCCGCTGACTCAACAATATGCAGACCCTTAACTGAATCAAAATCAGAATCTGCGCTCTTTCCAGTAGCAGTGCGTATTGTTTTGACAGTGTAATGTGCCGTTGATAAAAGAACAGTGCGTAGGTTTGTTTCAAGACAGTTTTGTGTCACGTTTTTCATTCACAGGTATTTAAAAATTATTGTATAGTGTCATATGTTAGGTGGAGTGTGTTTTCTATACAGCAACACATTTTTGTTTAACCCTCAATGTACAAAAAGTATCTTTATCAGTTTATGGATCAGAAAACCAAATTTATACAATTCAAAAATTGCCCTATTGTATTGTAAAAGGAGGAAAATCTGACACCGCTTAGTGAAGTCTTGTTCTTGTTCTTCTTCTTTCTGTTGACTATGCTCTTTCATAGTATTTAAGATTCTGTCGACTTTGGGGCTTCCATGTTAAATTAAAAATGATGGTTATAGAGTTTGCTGCCTAGAATGTCAGCTAATAATAAAGTGATCTAAATGTTTGGTGTATATCAGGCTGATATGGTTTTGAGGTTTTAAAAATTTTATTTTCAGGCCGTAATGCAGGATGAGAAGATGATTCACAATGAGACGTTGTACACATTTTTCTCCCCTAGCCCCAAGTTCTTGCACCACCCCACCACTCAGCAACGAAACAAGTTCTCTCTTCTTAAACGTGGGTAAGGAGGACTGCGGGTAATTAACAATGCTAGTCTCCTTTCTTGAGAAGGACACTCAATTTGCGATCTTCAAAGTATTGGCTTTATTCCAAAATACATGGTCAAAACCATGTGTGCGAAAACAATAGTTGCTTAAAACAAAATCAATGTACTCTTGAGTTCATTACTATCTAGAATATTTAATGCTGAGCCCTTGCTAGCACTTTCTTAATGCCACTGCAAATAGGTGCAGCCTGCCCCATCCTAACCCCCCTCCTTCACGGTCTCCCTCCTCCCCCCAAATAAATAAAATAAAGGACATCAGCACCGAGGCAGAGAGTGGATAAAAGGCTAGGTAGCCTACGGACATCCATTTAATCATATGATTAGTGTGTTATTTGCCTTTCATAAAAGATGTTTTAAGTGCAGAATAAGGTTTAGCGTTCAGCAGTTGATTACTTTACCCTCTGTAGTGTTAGGTTGGTTTTCTCTTGGAGAGAATCAAGTTCATATAATTGTACAAACATGCTGGATTGTGGACTAGTGCTACCCACATGTTGTACCACTGAACGTTTTGTTTTCACTACGTTTGCTCCTATGTTTCCAGGCTGCCAAATTTGAAGCAAGATGCCCAGGACGATGACGACTTCCTCTTCTTCTTCAATGATGACAGGTGATGTGCTATGAAAGAAATAAACACACACACCAAGTAATGATTAAAACATTTTTAAAAAGCATGAACTTATCCACATATTCATGATACTGCTTAATAACGACTAAAAAAATAAATCTAACATGACTATGCATTTTCTCCTCTCTACAGTCTTTATATGTGGTTCTTGGTGGTGTTCTAATCAATACTTTATTAATTCATTTGTGTTTGTTTTTTCTTTTTCAGTAGCAAAGATGATCGACAGCATGATTCCATTGCTAAGCCACTGTATGGTTTGCTGGGCGAAGTGTTTGAACTGAGGGGCATGTTCAAGTGGCTGCGACGCAGCTTCATGACCTTTGTGGAACTTACCTTTGGCAGCAACATCAACAGGTAAGGCAGCTGTGCCAACTGGTATTCTGGACTCACAGGTGCACTGTTATTAATAGTTTAATAATGTGGGAGGGACATTCACGGTTTTAAGACTGAAGATGGCAAGAGCATCACTTATATGTATGCTTTCTTGTTGCCATTTCCATAGCAGCAGACGCAATTTTCTCACTGCTTCCAAGTTAGTTGGCATAAACTTCGCTAAAAAAAAAATCAACTAATTCAAGAACGTTCTGGATATCAACCCAGAATGTATAGATAAGTTTAAAGAATATGGTGATTAGAGATCATGTTTCATCAAAATTGTGTTAAGTGACCTGCACACCAAAGAAAGAAAAGATGTGGAATAGGCTGGAAGGCCTACAAAAATTGCCTCTATCTACTACTACTACTACAACCAATACCACAACTATTACTACTACTACTACTATTATTACTTCTACTTCTACTACTACATCTACAATGTAGAGGGACACAAGACTGACAGTGATAGTGTGACTGTTGATTGATGACAAAAGTGATTGGACTTAAAAATCCACTTCTGTGTTGCTTTTTCATCACAGGCAGTTACGGGAGATGGTGAAGTGGACATACTCTGAACAAATGCTGCTGTTCTACATCCGAACGTTCAAGGACTCCATGTGGCCAGGTGGCAAGTTGTCAGAATCACCACCACCAAAGACTGATGCTCAGAAGTTTGAGACAAGAATGGCTGCCAAGAACAAACTGCTGCAGAATATCCCAGGTATGTAGACTAAGGTAACATTATTACTAGCGCTGAATATTAATACTAAAGTTTTGTTTGGAACCTACGCATGAATAAATGAAAGAAGATTTTGTCCCACAAAGTAATGTTCAGGTTATTCTTAGAAGTGACATGACTCTCTCTATCATAATGTTCATGTAAAAACAAGTAAAAGTTCCTAAATACCATCAAAGGAATTGATAAAGGCAGATTACGATATATGTGGAGGCTAGGATGGGGGTAAGGTATTGAGGTTGTTCCTTTTTGAGACGTGACAGTATAAAGCAATTTGTCATGAAGTCTTTGTGTTACAATGTTTCAGACACGTTGAAGAACCTGGTTGGTGAGGACAACGCGAGGCGGGGAACCATCAAAGTGTTTGAAGTGTTGCAGAATAAAGCTCTAAACAAACATCTCATTTATGTGAGTTGGTTTCACTAGCAATTCAGAAACAACACCCCTACCAGAACCTCCTGAATATTTTATCCAGTAATTCGTACTCTTTGAGTTTGTGTGGGTCTGTTTTGTTTTTGCTTGGTTTCATTATTGCCTCTTTTTCTATCTCTCTGTATCTCACTCTAGAATTACCATCAATGATGGTTGTGTTTGAGTGACAGAGTGCATTAAAGTGATGAAGTCTACATTTGTGACATATGAGGGCGGGAAGTACCCTGGAAGGTTGGGGAGAGGGAGACGTGATGCTGGGTAAAGAGTCCAGTAAATCTTTCTGTTGAAACTTTGTTCAGTTTTGTGCCTTTTCCACTGTTTTGCTTGTACCGTCGCTATTATCTCAACGTCCTGGCTTTACACTTTGTGTTGATGTAGTTGACATGACAATCAATGATTTTTCTCGTTTCAGAACTTGCTGGAGATATTTCTGCTGGAACTGTGCCCGGAACTGAAAAAGACTCGCCAATCCTACATGGAATCCCTGCAGCAAATGCCACCACAGACTGCTTCTTAAAACTGAAACTGTCATTCAGTTAACCAACAGCTTGTCATTCTAGCCATTCCATACTATGATTTAACCCTTTGAACCCTGGATGCCCCACCAATTCTGAGCCCATTCCCAATAACCCTATTCCAAACAGCAAGTACTAGAAAGAACAGTAAGCTTTGTACGGACCGCAAGACTAAGGTAAGGTTACGAGACCGGTTTATCGGTCTATCGGGGCACTGCTGTTTAAGGGCTAGACCGATATATCGGTCTTTCGGGTTCAAAGGGTTAATAATTAATCGACCAGTCATTGCTGAACGTTTAAATGCCTGGTCATAAAGAACCTGATCTTTCTTTGGACATAGAAAAACAAAACTCCAAAAAGCACAAGAAAGTGGACGCAGTTTATATTTTAAACAAAGAATAATTATTCTACTTGTAGTTTTCTGTGTTCCATTTTGTTTTGTTAGCTTGACCTCAAAGGGCAGAGTCAAAATGTACAATACTTCTATCTGAAAGACATCTTAATGCTTGCATGAAACTGGCAGACCAAAGCACGCAAGGGTGGCGGCAAGTTTGAATGTTGATGAAACTAAACACCACGGTTGGCAGTTAATACTGGCCATCTTTCTGTTACCATCAGTCTATTGGGGAGTGTTGATGGAGAGTTGGACGATTTTAAAAGTATTTTGAAGTTGGAGGCATATGTATAGATCTTTTTTTTTTTTACCTTGTTGAATCAGTTTGTTTATTTGAATCATCCAGTTTATCTGAAAGTCTAAAGAAAAAAAAAGAAGTAATTTTTTATTATCCCTACTACCATGCATACTTAACTCAAATCCTAATGGATATTAATCTACAATAGGAAGATCACAAAAATTATTTTCTATACAGTTGGTGCTGCTGTGCAGTTGCAGTGGCTTCATTGGAAGGCAACCAAAATTTCATGAGTGAACTGAATGTGTTGATCTCATGAGGATTATTGTCATGCTTGGGGTAATGAATGTGCATTGCTATTAACTTGATTAAGTAATTTTTTTTTTATTTGTTGTGTTTGTCAGGACTGGTGACTGTACCTGACTGTTGGAATATTATACTGGTTGCTCTGAGAAACAATTAGGTTTTGACCAACAGATTTTGCAAGTTGCCATAAGGAATAGTCTGTGTTTTGTATTTGGAAAGGTGACTGTCATGGAGTATGTACACATGTACTGATTAGTTCTGGTTCCATTATTTGTGTTTTGGTCATTCTTTTATCTTCCTTCAGAAATCCTTACTTTAAGTTTGTTTTTTGAAATATTTATTTTGTGTTAGAAAGTGTGGATTTTTGTTGAATTGTAGTTTGGTAGCGTGGCGTGTCTAAGTTTGTCATGATGGGTTCAAATATGTGAATAACCTATAGACAGCTATTGTCTTGAAATTTGTGATTGTATTTGCTGTGATCGATCGCCATGTATTACCAAGATTTTTCTGTCGTGCTAATGTATTTGTATGGCCAGTGAGGGCCTGTTGATGGCATTGATAGTGATGTGTGTATGTTTTTGTGTGTGTCCTTCCTGTTTCTTGTGCATGTTGAATTGTTATAATATGCTTTGTGTTAAAAATGACAATGAATAAAAGTTTCAATAAAAATAACAGACAAGTGTTTCATTCTTAAAAAAAGAAGACAAGAGTGGTTTTAATTCTTGGAATGAAAAGACAAGAGTTAGTTAGTTAATCATTGTTTATATGGTCCAGCGGACTGCAAAAAGGCAAATCAGGACCACAACCTCCATTTTGTGGATGACATTGATGGATTGGCTGAGAGGAACAAGCTGGTACAGAGCCTTGACACCACCTCCAGGGCCTTTAAAATAAATATAAATGCAGAGAATACCAAAATGATGACCAACAACACAAATGGCATCAATACAAACATCAAAAGTCCAATGCCAAATCCCTCAACACAGTGTATAGCTTCAAATATTTAGGAGCCATTTATCAGACAATGGGTCCCGACAGGAAGTCCTCTAGGATCGCACAACAACTAACTGCCCTGACAAGGTTGAAGCCCATTTGGAAAGACAAGACCATCAATCTACATTCCAAAGTAAGGCTGCTGCGTTCCCTTGTCATATCCATCTTCCTATACGCTTGCAAAACATGTACCATCACATGTGTTCTTGTGGTTCTGTTGGATTTGAGTGCAGCATTTGACTGCATTGATCACAACCTGCTTCTCCTGAAACTCTCTGCTGAAATGTGAATTACATCGTCTGCCCATCAATGGATTCACTCCTACCTGTTAGGACACAACATGTTATCGTCGATGGGGCATCATCGCCTGAGGTACATCACCTAAGCTCTTTGTCTATCATAAGCTCTTTGGTGTACCACAAGGGTTTGTACAAGGGCCAATATTATTCTCCATGTACACTACCCAGTTTGGTAAAATCATTGAAAGCTTTGGAATCAGCTGAAAACTCTTTGCGGATGACAGTGAACTGTACAAAGCATTCCAGCCTAGTGCATCCTCCACCTCAGAGGCAATCCAGAATCTGGAAAGCTGCTGTCTAGAGATCAAGTCTTGGATGTTTTCCAACAGGTTAAAATTAAATGACAAAACAGAAGTGTTACTGTGTGGCTCAGATGCTTGTCGTCGAAAGGTATGTGTGGACTCCCTCCAACTTCGCACTTCGACTATTCCCGTGTCCAGCACAGTACGAGACCTTGGTCTTCTTGTGGACAGCGGCCTCACCATGGTGCCTCAAGTCAGCGCCACAGTCAGATCATGCTACCTTGGTCTGCGAACACTGGGTCAATTTAGGCCATACCTGGACAGAAAAACGGCCAACACACTTGCTTGTTTCGCTCATCCAGTCTCGCTTGGACTTCTGCAACAGCTGTGTTTGGGGTTTGCCCAATTGCCAACTGCAGAGACTACAAAAAGTTCAAAACACAACAGCTCGGATTGTGACAAAAACTAAGACTCATGAGCATAATCGAGTGAGCGAACACCGAGCTGGTCGGACGTGTTTTCGCTAGCTCTCTGTTGATTGCGACTGACTATGTAATCACTGTATGAGTATTCCGTGTTTGCTAAACCTCTTATCACCGAATGAAACATGTACTTTGTGTAATTATGATTATTGAAGTAGTGTAGGCCTAATCTGAATAAGACCACTGCAATCGTTACAAAAATGAAAGAAGTTTGACAGTAATGTTACCGTTTCCAGTGTTGTGAGATGGTAGTTTTTGCGTGCTAGACTGGTAAACTGATGGAAATATCGACGTATTTCTCCTCTGCCGGTAAGCGAAAAGAAGTTCCTTCTCCTGGTTCCGCCTCTGATAGTGGCAGTCCACGATTCCAGCACAGTAATAAAAGACCAAACAGTAATATCAGCGAGTCTTTTGAAGAAGAGGAAACACCAGAATCTAAGATGTCGATTCACGAGGCACTAGAGGCTATACAGCGTAGCATTCTGTTGCTGGCTACAAAAGAAGATAGTCGACAGCTGAGAGAGGAGGTGAGAGGGGACATGGAAAAAATAAGGAATGAGGTGCAGATCGCTAAAGAGAAGATAGAAGAAAGGTGTGAGGTTTTGGAAGCTAGGTGTCACGATCTGGAAGTGAAGATGGATGCTATGGAGAAAGCGAACGAAAAAATGAAGAGAGAAAATGAGGTATTGAAGAATAATCTCATCGCTTCCAAGAACGCAACGAACGCCAAGTTTGAAGAAACCAAAAGTGAATTGAACGATTTGGAGCAATACGGCCGCCGTTGGAATCTCAGAATCTTCAACATGAAAGAGCAGAAAGACGAGAAGCCAGAAGAAACAGCCCGTAACGTGTGCAAGCTTTTTACGGAGTCCGTCGGCATCAGCGTGAAGCTGAGCGACCTGGAAGCTTGCCACAGAGTCGGTGGTGGTGCTGCTGCTGGCGGAGACGGGAGAAAGCGGTCCATCATCGTGCGTTTCAAGGACCGGGCTCAGCGTGACAACATCCTAGCCAACCGAAAGAAGTTAAAAGGTCAGAAGGTGTCTGTGGGTGAGGATCTCACGGTGGAAAATGCCAGGCTATGCCAAGCTGCATACAAGCATTCAGCCTCGTTGGCTTCTTGGACATCGAACGGCAAGGTGTTTGCCAAAGTCAAGAACGGTAAGACTGTTCGTATTAAGTATGGAGCTGATGTCAACAAAGTCCTTTCCAGTGCAATGTCTGGAGCGTCCGGCGCTCGAGAGAATGAGACATTGAGGGAAATGGAAGAGAATTAATGAACTTGTTGCAATCAGAAAACGACATAGACATAGTTTGATATTTATATATGTGTGTATCAATATGTATAAATATTGCACCAAAGACAATTATCACAATGTAATGTGTATATTATTTTATCATTGATAAAATTGATAAAATACTGCACTAAAATATTGCACTAAACGTGATATTGCATAATTTCAAAATTTACTCTACTTCTTCATTGTGTTCTGCTTTGGCGCATATGTGTTAATGTATAATTTCACACATGTATATTTGTTTTTCACTCAGTATATGGTAAATAACTTCTTAGGAAGGCTGAGTTTCTCTGGTATAATGTAATTTGAAGAAGTATAATATACATGTAAGTATAGTATCATCTGAAGAAGTATAATATACATGTAAGCATAATATAATCTGAAGAAGTATAATATACATGTGCTGTAGGTATAATATAATTTGAAGAAGTATAATACAATATAACCTGAATAAGTATATAATAAGAGATCTAATAGATTACACTTGGACTGATGGTTGTGCTAATAGTGATGGGGTATTTATCATGATTGAGGATATTGATCATGATGGAGATAACGATAATGGACATGATAATAGATGCATAAGATTTAATTCATTATTGTTGTGTTTTGTTAAACTTAAATACATTACTCTGTATAAATGTTGCGACTGTCCGGTGTTTTTGAGTTCAATGGACAGTCATAGACAAAAGAAACCAAACGTATTAACTATATAGGCAGACTTGAGAAGGTCGCACATATGTGAACATGCACAATTAACACTTTGACACACTCACTCACACATTCATGTGCACACTCATGAATGCACAAACACATACACTCGCATGCACGCACTCATACACACACACACACACACACACACACACACACACACACACTTTATACAGGCACGCATGCTTCACACTCATTCACAACCACACACACGCGAATATTATATAACGGCAGCGTAATACGTATAATACTATGATTTGTCTATGTATACCCATTGTGTTTCCTCTACAACCTTTACATAAAGGTTGATAGATCCTATTCATGTTCTGTTTGTTATATTCCCCCCCCCTCCCCCCGCCTGCGATATATGTATGCAAACAGAGCTTATTCTGTGTTGTTAATTTTCTCCATTCTGTTTTACTACTTATTTATTTATTTATTTTTTTTCATTAATTATGTATTGATTACCTTGCGCTGTATTGTTTCACGCTATAATTTGAATTTTATTTGTATTTTAGAGGTTTGGTGACATTTGTAGGCTCACCGATGTACCAAATTTGTTTTGTCATTGTACATAAAGGAGTGACTGTGTGTGTGAGTGCGTTGAATGTCTTACTTCCCTTACTTGTTTCTCACTTGTTTCTTTTCTCTTGGATATTTATGATCTGCATTATTTTAACTTATAACAAAATTCTGTCTCTCTACACTTGCTTTTTCTATCAACATTTCTTCATGGGACCTAAACATATGTATTTGTCATCAATTCTGGTTTTAGTCTGCCGATGCTCTCGATGTCAAATAATTTGAAGAAAAGCATGTTACACTATTATTATATATTTATTGTATTATTGCTCTTTATGTCTCTGGGTTCCTGTAATTTTCTTTCTCAATATAATTTGTTATGTGTGATGGTCTAAAGGTTATGTCCATGAACTGTCAGGGTCTTGCTGATTTTAAGAAACGTCGTGATGTTTTCCATTACTTAAGATCAAAGGCTTATAACATTTATTTATTACAGGATACTCACTTTGAAAAAAAATTAGAGAACTATATTAGAGCTGAGTGGGGTCACACTTGTCATTTTGCTTCTTTTAGTTCCAATGCCCGGGGTGTTGCTGTGCTATTTAATAGCAATTTTGAATTTAAAATTAATAAAATGTTTACAAGTCTAGATGGCAATTATATAATTATTTCGGTAAGAATACTGGATAAAGACTTTTTAATCATTAGTTTGTACGGCCCTAACAGAGACGACCCCGAATTCTATTGTAATTTAAAACAACGTATTCTAGAGTTTAGATATGATCAGATTTTACTAGGGGGCGACTGGAATCTAGTGCAAAATTTTTCGTTAGACTATTTTAATTATAAACATAACAATAATACCAAAGCACAAGAACAAGTTCATGAATTGATGATAGATTTAGACTTGATAGATGTTTGGAGAGACTTAAACCCCGAGTTAAAAAGATTTACGTGGCGAAAAAGTAATCCCTTACAGCAAAGTCGTTTGGATTTTTTCTTAGTCTCTGAATCTCTACTAAATTTTTCGGTCGACGCAGACATCCACCCCGGATATAGAACTGACCATTCTATTATTTCTTTATCAGTAAATGTTACTAAGGATGGGAGGAAACGAGGTCTTTGGAAATTTAATAGTTCATTGCTTAGAGATAAGAAGTATGTAGAGGAAGTTAATCTAGTCATTAAAAATGTTATAGAAGAATACGCTGCTACTCCCTACTCACCTGAATGTTCCCTCAATGTTCCCTTTTCTGAACTGCAATTTGTAATAAGTGATCAGCTATTTCTAGATACCCTGTTAATGAAAATTAGAGCTCAGACAATTTCTTATGCAACAATGAAAAAAAAGACTGATAACGAAAAAGAACTACAATTACTAACGTTAATAGAGACTTTAGAAAAGAAAGATAATCTAAGTGATATGGAAAAATTGGAACTAGAAAATAGCAAAGCAGACTTAGTTTCGATCAGGGAGAAAAGAATGGAGGGGGTTCTGCTTCGCTCACGGGCTAGGTGGATTACAGAGGGGGAAAAGGTTACCTCATATTTTTGTTCATTAGAAAAAAGGAACTACATTAATAAAAGGATAACAAAACTGGATAAAAATGGTAGTATTTTATCGGATGAAAAAGATATTGCAAATGAAGTCAGAGATTTTTATTCTAAATTATATTCTGTTAGAGAAGTTGAAGAAGTTGAAATTGCTAATATTGTAGATGATCTTCCTACTTTAAATCAGGAAGAGCAAACATCTTTGGAGGGAGAAATCACCTTAGAGGAGGCCTCTTTTGCTTTAAAGAATATGCCGAACATGAAAAGTCCAGGTAGTGACGGGTTTACTGTAGAGTTCTTTAAATTTTTCTGGTGTAGTCTAAGGGATTTTGTAGTTAGGTCACTAAATGAAGGGTTTAGGAAGGGAGAATTATCGTCAACACAGAAAGAGGGAGTAATAGTTTGTATACCGAAGGGGGATAGGCCTAAGGAGTTCATAAAAAACTGGAGACCTATTTCCTTATTAAACGTAATATATAAAATTGCTTCATCGTGCATTGCTAACAGACTTAAGTTAGTGCTACCTTCTATTATTAGTGAAGACCAGACTGGTTTTATGCGGGATAGATATATAGGTGACAACATTCGTTTAATTTATGATATTATCGATTATTTACAAATACATAATAAACCTGGCCTTCTTCTTTGCCTAGACTTCGAAAAAGCCTTTGATTCTTTAAGTTGGAATTTTATGTTTAAAGTGCTAAATGCTTTTGGATGTGGTCCTGACTTCTGTAAATGGATTGCTACCTTCTATTATAACATTAAATCCGCAGTAACTGTGAATGGAGATCTAACGCCATGGTTTCATGTGCAGAGGGGCTGTAGACAAGGAGACCCAATTTCATGTTATTTATTTATTATGTGTGTAGAAATTCTGGCAGTTATGATTAAACAAAATAAAGAAATAAAAGGGATAAAAATTAATAATAACGAAAGTAAAATTTCGCAATATGCAGATGATACTGAAATAATGTTAGAAGGAGACGAAAATTCATTTAGACATTCTATAAGTACTATTGAACGTTTTGGCTCTTTTTCTGGCTTAGTTTTAAATACAGACAAGAGTAGCGCAATCTGGTTAGGTAGTAATAAGAATTCTCGTATTGTTTACATGCCCCATCTGCGCATGGAATGGAACCCAGAGACATTTAAAATACTTGGAATTATTTTTACAAATGACTTAAAAGACTGTGTTAAATTAAATTTTGAAGCAAAATTTCTAGAAATTAAGATACTATACAAGATATGGTTAAAACGTCAGTTAACGCCAGTTGGTCGGGTTGCTGTGCTAAAATCGTTGATCTTGTCGAAGCTTGTGTATCTATGGCTGTTATTGCCTAATCCACCAGACGATATTGTCAATTCTATTCAAAAAAGTATTTTTACACCTTTCCGGTTCATCCAATATGGCGACAACAGTTTAGAGCCAAAGCTAGAGGAAGCCACAAAGCAAATTCACAAAATTAGAAGTCACCAAACAAGCATGGGAGGAGTTTTCTCTGATTTCTTTGAGATGAGAAAGAACATTTCTCATTTGGTTTCAGCAGAAGATGTGTGCAATGTTGTCGGGACCGCTGACAACTATCCTGTTGAAGAAAACCACAGTTCCCCTGACGACAACGGCCTACAGATAATAGACTGTGAACATCAGCAAGAAGATTTACAAAGTGAAATAAGAGCCCTAACAATGCTGGTGAAAGGTCTTTATGACAAAATAGAGCAAATAGAAAGATCTGTGAAGGAAACAGGAAAGGAGAGAAGGGAAGACCAGAAAGAAAGTCAATCGACGTCAGTGCGGCAGACAAAGGAAATCGGCGTTCAGGTGAAATTTACTTACGCAGAGGTGGTAATGTCGACTGCATCAACGGTATCGACGAGTACCAAGAGTAACGATACACCGAAACAAAGGCACAAAACGAATAATGGAAAGAAACTGGCAAAAGAACAAAATGATGACAAAGCAGCAAATGACGTCATGTCAAAAAATGAAGAAATAAAAAATGGCGGAAAAAATGACAAAATTAGGCCTCTCTTACCTTCAGCATCTTTGCCATCAGTGCTGATCACCAGTGATTCTGTGATGAATGGAGTAGACCCAAAACGATTAGGAAAGTCTTACGGTTTTATGACCAGTTCAATCAAAACCTACCGCATAGGGGAATTGAACACACAGGTACAATCGTTTTCTCGTCGAAGTCACTCACGAATGGATGCTGTAGTTGTTCACTGTGGGGTGAATGACATTAAACATAATGATCCAAAGCAAGCCAGTGCACATTTGGTGAAAGCAGTTAAAGAACTGTCAGCAACTTATCGTACAAGCAAGATCGTCATCAGCAAGATAACACCTGTAAGGAACGAGGAGTTGGAAAGAAAGAGAGCGGTGTTTAATGCTTTAATTGAGGATGACCTGGGCGACATGAACAACATAACATTTGTCAACCATGAAAATGTACCCTTGCATCTTTTGAGAGATGGCATTCACCCAAATGCAAGAGGGGCGTCTATTCTCGCTCGAAATTTGGGGCGGCATATCAGAAGCCTTCTTTGGGAAAATCAGCGCAGAAGAAGTGGTAGGCCTACGCATTACCAAAGAAATTCATGGTTCAGTCGTCAATTTCCCTTGGTGCAATGGTACTGACTTGTGAACTGTGCATACACTAATAATACACTAATGTTATTACAACAATAATACAGAAACAGAACCAAATATGAACAACTGCAATAAGAAACAAACAAAAATGATAATAATAATATCTTTAATTATTAAACTATTAATCGATTTTGTCTTAGGAAAGATGAAGAAGTGGGTATTATGAAATAACAAAATCGGGGTAAAAGTGTCTTCAAAACGTTGGGTCTTTTTTTTTTTTTTTTTTTTTTTTTTTTTTTGATGGAGATTGGGGTGTGGGGGACTTGGGAATGGTTAGGGGGGGGGGGGGTGGGGGTGGTGATGTAATCATATAATAAAATAAAATTTAAAAAAAAAATAAATAAAACTATATGATTACGTCACTTGATATAGTACAATAGAGTTTACGTCATTAATTTCGTCATTATCCTCTCTCCTTTGAGAATGGGGAAGAGGTGGGTAATAGGAAAGTTTTTTTTTTTTTTTTTTTTTTTTTTTTTAAATAAATTATAGATATATGTATTGTTTTTTAATCCTTTTATTGCTAAATTATAGATATATGTATTGATTTTTAATCCTTTTATTGCGTTAGTTTTTCGACCCTCGTTACCTGGAATAATCAAAGATTACAAAGTGTGTTGAAATTACTATTGTGATGTCATCTGCACATGAAGGACATATAGGATGTTTATTATACTTAAAATGGAAGGTGAAATGGAAGTACAAAAAATTAAGAAATTTCATTATCCATTCATTGATCTGAGATATCTGAAAAATAATAGTTAAATTGAGTTATGCGTATGTTATTTGAGGTTTGAGGTTAGAGAGAGAATGAGAAAAAAAAAAAGTTCATTTATGTGTGTGCAAAACATTGATCAGCGGTTGGCCAGTGATGCCAATAACAACAGTAACAGATGTAAATTAACTTTAATATAAAATGATAATTGTATTTATTATAATTACTTTAGAGTAAATGATACATATTTTGTGTCATATGCTTTGTGGTGACCTTGATGTTATAATTTGATAATAATTTTTGACAATTCGAGGTGTTTGTATTGTATTTGTAAGATTTAACATACTATTTAGTATTATATTAGTACGGTTTTTATTTAATTTGTTAATTAATATTTTATTGTTCTTGACATTGTTATTAAGCAGATTCATTTCAAAATTACTTGGTAATTTATAGATTAATATGAAGGATAGTGTAAGAATCTTTCAGTGGAATTGCAGGTCAATTAATACAAATTTATTACATCTCGAAAAACATATATCAGAGCATAATTACAGTGTATTAGCATTACAATCTTTAAATGTTGATGTACATAGATTACCTAAATTAACATCGTACTATTATCCACCACTATATACTTGTGGAAAAGAAAAGAAGAAAATTCAAACTGCTTTATATATAAGATCTGATTTACAATATAACGTCATTCATCCATCACCAATACCATTTGATGCTGAAGGTGTATTTTTTACAAGCGCCACAATTAAATTCAACAGTCAGGAAATTATTAATATCATGTCTGTTTATCTCCCTAATGGTCCAATAGAAGACAATACAGATTGGATTAAAAACATTGATTGGACACAAAATAAATGGATAATACTTGGAGATTTTAACGCTCATTCTTCACTTTGGGATAATGAATCTATTACTGTGACTAGCAATCGTTTAGTTGAAAATATTGTAAATTCTTCGTTAGTTTTATTAAATGACGGTTGTATAACTAGGATACCAGATTCGATATTGCATAAACCATCTGCAATTGATCTTTCACTTATTAGTCCCGATTTAGCAACTCACGTTAAGTGGTTTACAGAATTAGATACTTTAGGCAGTGACCATTTGCCTATTATACTTAATCTACATGAAATAATTATTGATGATGATTTTAATAATAGTTCTGAAGATCAAATTCCTAAATTTAAATATGCAGGAGCTGACTGGGAAACGTTTCAGCATATTTTGAATTCATATGATCGTAATAACATAGAAAATGATAATATTAATATTTTTTATTCAAACTTTTCAACAGCTGTTTTACAAGCTGCAGAATTATCAATACCAAAGTATAGGACATTTAAAGCAGGGAAACATAAAGGAAATTGTTGGTGGACAAATGATTGTGCTGAAGCAGTTTCATGTAAAAAGGAACATTTTAAACAATGGTTGAAGAATAAAAATGATGAAAATTTCACAAAAATGAAAAGGGCCAAAATAACATGTAATAAAATAATAGCTCAAGCTAAAAGAAATTATTGGAACAATTTTTGTGAAAGTGAAATAACTGAATCAAAAGACTTATTTAAAGTTTGGAAAAAAGTTAAAGAAATTAAAACTGGCTATAATTTGCCACAATATCCAATTAAATTAGAAAATAATCCATTTCCAAACTCAAAAGAAAAAGCGGAAGCTTTTCTTCATGCATTTTCTATGAACAGTTTGTCATCCTCTCTAGATTCAACAGTTATCAAATATAGAAATTCTGAAGAACTCAAAGAAGAATACAGTGATCCTCTACCTAATAATACTCATTTTCTAAATTCAGATATAACATTAAATGAATTAATGATTACATTACAATCTTTTACTAACAATAATACTACGGTTGGCGTCGATGGTTTATCCTATCAAATGCTAGTTCATTTGCCTTTGACTTGGAAAACGATATTACTTTCATTTTATCAAAATGTTTGGAAAAATGAAACTTTTCCTTCAATCTGGACAAAGTCAGTGGTAGTACCTATTCTAAAAGAAGGCAAACCTAGATCTTGTGTTAATAGTTATAGACCAATTTCGCTAACTTCTCATGTTGGTAAAGTAATGGAGAAAATTATAAATAAACGGTTATTACATTACTGTGAAAAGAATAACATACTACCAATTAATCAAGCTGGATTTAGAAAAGGTAGAAATACATGTGATCATCTTGTTAAATTAACAAATCAAATAAAAAAGCAATTCGCTAGAAGAAAGAGTATTTTAGCAACTTTTTTTGACGTTAAAAAGGCATATGATAGTGTATGGACTTCTCGTTTATTATTGAAATTAAAAAACATAGGTATAACAGGGTACATGTTTCAATATATAAAGAACTTTTTATCCGACAGATTTCTATGTACAAGAATAGGCAAGATATATTCGGAATTCAAAAAGGTAGATTTAGGGATTCCACAAGGATCGATAATTGCTCCCATATTATTCAATATTCTAATACACGATTTACCAAAAGCATTATCAAAGCATACGAATATTGTACAATATGCAGATGATATTGCAATGTGGATTCAAACAACGTTAAGAAAACGTACAAACAAACAAACTATAAATTATATTCAAAAATTATATCAAAATGAATTAAATCTGCTTTCTAAATATATGAAAGAGAATGGATTAGAATTATCAGGAGAAAAGACTTATTTAATGTTATTTAATAATGGACAACACCCAAAATGGTTACCAAAATTCGAGTTAAATGGTATTACATTACAATATAAAGAAAGTATCAAGTTTTTAGGAGTATATTTGAATTCCAAACTAAACTGGCGCACTCACATTGAATATTTAATTACAAAAGCTAGAAAACGAATAAATTTTTTGAAAATTGTAAGTGCACAGCCATGGGGAAATAATACAAAAACATTATTTCATTTAGCTATTTCCCTTGTTAGATCTTCATTAACATACGGTCAAGAAGTTTACTTTGCTGCTTCAAAAACATATATTAAGAAACTTCAAAGCACAGATTGTAGAGCAGTAAAATTGGCTCTTGGGGTTCCAATTAGTACAAGTATAATTAAAACTTATAAAGAAGCAGGGATATTATCTTTGGATGAGCAAAGACAATTATCATGTTCTAAATATGTAATTCGAAGTTTGTCAGTAAACAATTCAGTATCAAATGATATCTATTTTGATTGCAAAGAATATCCAAAACGATCAGAAAAAATTCCTTATCTTCAACCAATAAAAAATTACGTAAATCAAACAATGACTGAATGTAATATTAATTTATTAAATATACCCATTTTACCATTAATACCTCAGATGCCATTTTGGGAACACTTAAATGCAAATTTTGATGTAGATTATTCTACAGTTACTAAAGGTGAAAATATTAATGTTCTTATAAGTGAAGTAAAAGAACACTTGGAACAAAAATATTCTTTTCACTTAAAAATATTTACAGATGGTTCAGTATTGGATTCACTTGATAGCGGGTCAGGATTTGTTATACCAACTCTAAAAATAGAAAAATCGTATTATATTGGAAAAGGATTTTCGATATTTACCTGCGAGTTATATGCCATTCTAATGGCATTACAATATATTGTTGAATCATACTTAGATATATTTAATATATTAATTTGTGTTGATTCAAAATCAGTTCTACAATCTATACAAAATTGGGAGAATAAGACCAGATCAGATTTAATATTTGAGATCAGATATTTGATACATGTAATTATTAGTAGTGGGATTGGTGTTAACTTTTGTTGGGTTCCATCTCACTCCGGCGTGTGTTGGAATGAATATGCCGACAAACTTGCAAAAAGAGGAGCTACAAATGTAAAGTCGATAAGTAATTGTAACCTGAAATTATCTAGTCATGAACTCGTTTCATTAATGGAAAAACATTTTCAAAAATTAGTAAATAAACAAATTATTTTATCATGTTCAAGAAATATTGCAAAAGTTATTTATAAAATGCGCTTGGATTCGTGGTTAACAAAATATGTAAAAGATATTAAATGTATATGTCAACAGCCAGTTTCTATAAAACATTTATTATTTGAGTGTACATCTTTGTTACCATTGTACTCAGCAAAGAATGTAATGCTAAAAAACACTGATGATATTAGAAATATATTGTATAATCAAGCAATAATAGAAACTATAGCAAGTATTATTTTAAATACCGATTTAAAAGATATTTTTTGATTGTATAGACAGGCGCGCGTGCGCGCGCGCGCGTGTGTGTATGTATGTTTGTGTGTGTATGATCGTCTAAAATCATTGTATGAAATGAATAGACGTTAAATTAAAGAACTGAACTGAGTATTTTTACATTTGTTTGGAATAATAAAAATGCTAAGATTTCTAAAAAGTCCTCAATGAAAAGTATCTCTGAAGGAGGTATTGGCATTCCAGATGTACGCCATTATATGAACGCATTAAAAATAACTTGGATCAGAAAGTTCATGAAGACTAAACATAAATGGAAAATTATAATTGAAATTGTAAATGAAAAGGTATTATTAATTAATAAGCTTGGTAACAAATTGTGTATGGAAGAAAATTGTAATCCATTCTGGTATGATGTTCTTAAGGCGTATGAAATTCTGGGAGATAAAATTAGACTTGACTGTGCTGAGGAAATTTTGTCAGAGCCATTATTTTGTAATAATAATATTTTAGTTGAAGATAAAACAATTTACTTTCCAGACTGGATTGAAAAAGGTGCATATATAATTGGAAGTTTGTTAAATAACAATGGCAATTTTTTAAGTTTTCAAGTGTTTGTTAACAAATATAATATTACTACTAACTTTTTAGTGTATTATGGCTGTGTAGAGGCTGTTAAGAGATATGTTCGCCGGTGTGGACTGCAACTAGCTAACGCCGATGTTGCTGATTATAAACATAGTAAATTGTTGAGACTTATTGGTACATCTCCGAGAGGTGCGAGGATATTATATGATACATTAGTCAAAGATGATGTAAAACCTAACTGTTGTAAAAACTGGGACGGGAGAATAGTGCGTACAGTTGAATGGAAAATAATATTTAAGAAAGCACAGGAAATTAGGGAAATCAAATTGAAGTGGCTGCAAATTAGAATAATTCATAGAATAATAGGAACCAATATAGTATTATCTAACATTGGAGTTGAACAGAGTATTAATTGTACTTTTTGTATACATGAAAGGGAAAATATACAACACCTTTTCTTTAGGTGTCCTTTCGTTCAAACGTTTTGGACTGACTTTGAGAGAGCCCTAAATTCTAAGTGTTATAATGCTATTGCTTTCCACTTCAGTGAACATCTCGTAATATTTGGCTGCGAAATAAATATAAGAACGGACACAATATTAGATTTGTTAATTTTATTATCAAAATCATTCATTTATAAATGCAAAATAGAAAAAAAACCACCACTTTACAGGTCCTTTACAGCTGTGCTAAAAAGCCGATACGAAGTAGAAAAATATATGGCTCTTTTACAAATGAGGTATCAAAAATGTGTACAAGAATGGCTCCCGTACTTACCACTGTTTGACGATATATAAGCGCTTATATATATTAGTTTAAATGTATATGTATTTTTCACTGCGTGCTAATCTTGGTTTTGTACATTTTGTGAAATGATAATGACCCATGGTGTTCTCTTTCTAACTCAATCTCTTTCTCTCCCCTTTTTCTCCCTCACTTCTCTCTTCCTTCTCCCCACCTTACTTTCTGTTTTAATTTCTCTAAAATACCAAATATGTATGTAGATATCATTGTGAGAGAAAAAGAAATCCAAAGAGTATAGATTTATACATGAGACATAAAGAACTAATAATTTTTTCTTTTTATGTTATAACATTTTCTTCTTATATGTCCATCTTCATTTAACATTTGAAAATGAAAAATATATTATTTGCATGCATGTTTTGGAGAATAAAAAAGTGTTAAAAAAAAAAAAAAAGACTCATGAGCATATTACACCAGTTCTTCGGGAACTTCATTGGCTCCCCGTTGAAAAGCGGATTGAACATAAAATACTTTCCCTTGTGTTTGGATGCAAGGAAGGATCATCACCCAAGTACTTGCAAGAACTCCTCCCTTGGCACTCTCCTGAGCAAAACCTTCGGTCTAGCTCACAGTGCAAGATCTATGTGCCAGTGTCGATCGATATAAGAAAAAGAACTTTGAAGCAAAGTCGTTTGAATGTGCAGCTCCTCTCCTGTGGAACAGACCTACTCTCTCACTACATCAGTGTAGCTCCAAAGCAGCCTTCAGCGTCAGCTGAAGACCCATCTTTTTAACCAGTAACCAAAACAAATAGACAGTTTTGTTTGTTTTTGTTTTTTTTGCAGCGCACCGAGCATGCTTACTTGGCCTGGTTGGAATCGCGCTATATAAGTGTTCATCATCATCATCATCATCATCATCATCATCATCATCATCATCATCATCATCATCATCATCATCATCATCATCATCATCATCATCATCATCATCATCATACCTACAACGAAGAATACAAAGCATGGAGATGAGGTGCTACAGAAGACTTCTGGGATCCAGCACATCACCAACGACGAAGTCCGACAGACCATCACACAAGCCATTGGACAACACGATCACATGCTCAAAGTGGTGAACAAACGAAACTCCGATGGTATGGCCACATCACTAGGGCATCAGCCATTGCAAAGACCATCCTGCAAGGCACTGTGCAAGGAGGCAGAAGAAGAGATGGGAAGACAACATTTGAGAATGGACTGGCTTGACACTGAGCGAAGCCATGAGGGTTGCTGAGGACAGAAAGATGGAGTACGCTGGTTAAACGATCATCTGTGGTGCCGCAGCGACGTTCGAATTATGGGATAGGATAGGATATGATAGGAACTTGGTTGAAAGAGGACTCACCTCCGATTTGTTTAAAAGATCTGCTGAAACAAACCAAATGGTAGCACTAAAGACACTTCACCAGCCGGTCACTTTACAATAAAGGCATCCCATGCAGGGGACGCTGAGGCTGTATCCCAATTTATCTAACCCCCGTTTCCTATCCTATCCTATCCTATCCCGTAACTCGTAGGATGTAGGGGCGCATCGTTTAACCAGCGTACTCCATCTTTTTTTGTCCTCGGCAACTGATGGTTTCGCTCAGTGTCAAACCAGTCCATTCTCGAATATCGTCCTCCCTCCTCTTTTTCGGTCTCCCTCTTCTTCTACCTCACCCCGTTGGGGTGCCGGGGGTTTCAGTATAAATAGTATCCCCACTTTCTGGAAATTTAGTGCTTTAAATTCCACTGTCGCTGTCTTTCCCTTTGTTCTTTCTCATTCCTACTCTGTTCTATCAATCTACTATACTATCTTCTTCTTCGCTAGGCCAGTCACCTATTTTTTTTTTAAAACTCTTCCGGGACAAAACTCCTCATTTGTGTGTGAGGTGTGTTGGATCAGCTTGGAAATATTGGACGCTTTCTGCCAGGTGGTCACTGGGGTTTCCTATGATGTTATTATTTGGCAATGTGTGCATTTTATATGTATGTGTTTTGTTGATATTATATAATGATGTTTATGTTCTATTTTGGTTTTGTAAACGATTCAGCTATACTGGTCCTGATTTGGTTCGGAAGAGTCCGATGGACCTAAAGCAATAATCATGTAATGCAATGTAATGTAATTTGTGTGTGAGGTCTGTTGGATCAGCTTGGGAATGTTGGATGCTTTCTGCCAAATAGTCACTGGGGCTTCCTATGATGTTATTATTTGACAATGTAGGTTGTTACCTTTGAGACGCGCACGATGGATCCGATCGTTTTGTTTTGCAAAGCATGCAATAACAGAGTGTATTTACCTTTGATTTGATTTTGCGTTGTAGTTAGAAGAAGCTTTGTATAATGTTGATAATTTTCATTTGTCGATATTATTGGAGAATTTTCTAGAATTACTTGTTTACTATCGATCGAAGCATGTAGTTAAATCTCGTGGTAGCTAAGAGATTCTTCTAACCTAATGTACCCCTTGGGGTCATGAGCAATCTTGCCACTGTAGATTGTTCTAACCTATAAAGGGAACAGTGAAAGCCCCACTTGAAAACCTGTCTTGCCTTTGTAGGCATGACAGATTCAGTGCGGCAACAGTACCCCCGTTGGAGTGCCGGGGGTTTCAGTATAAATAGTATCCCCACTTTATGGAAATTTAGTGCTTTAAATTCCCACTGTTGCTATCTTCCTCATATACTCTTTCCCATTCCTGCTCTGTCCTATCACTCTGCTATACTATCTTCTTCTTCGCTAGATCAATGACCTACCTTTTTTCTTGAAAACTCTTCCTGGACAAGACTCCTTGTTTGTGTATGAGGTCTGTTGGATCAGCTTGGGAGTGTTGGACGCTTTCTGCTGGGTGGTCACTAGGGCTTCCTATGATTTTAGTATTTAGCAATATAGGCATTTTATTTGTATATGTTTCGTTGATGATTTGTAATGATGGTTGTATTCTATTTTGTTTTTGTAACCGGGGGTTCGCGTAGTTGAGGTAAACCCTCAGCCGTCCCCCGCGTGGGATGTCTTTATTGTAAAGTGACTGGCCGGTGGAGGGCGTTCAATTTTCCCACTAGGGTTGTTTCAGCAGATCTTTTATGCGGATCGGGGGTTGTCCGGTCCTGATTTGGCTCGGAGGAGTCCGCTGGACCTAAAGCAACAATAAATCAATCAATCAATTCTAACCTAATTAAAGTTATATGACGTAAGACAGTGCATAGTTGCGGTGACGAATTTTATTCTGATTGGCTGTTATTGCGTCACGCTGGAATGTTCGAACATTCCCTCGATTATAGAAAGACTATGCACTGTGTTTGCGAGATTAGTGAAAAGTGGAAAAAAGCGATTGAGCGATCTTGTATGCAGTTGTTGATGTACGCTGAATAACGTCTGCCTTGTTGCTGAGTGAACAGGTTGCGCGGATAAACGAATCTGAGTTACACTTATCAAGATTCAAGCATCCGGGCTGAATCAGCAATTGATATTGATTGATTGATTGATTGTTGCTTTAGGTCCAGCGGACTCTTCCGAGCCAAATCAGGACCGGACAACCCCCGATCCGCATAAAAGATCTGCTGAAACAACCCTAATGGGAAAATTGAACGCCCTCCACCGGCCAGTCACTTTACAATAAAGACATCCCACGCAGGGGACGGCTGAGGCTTTACCCCAACTACTCGAACCCCCGGTTACAAAAACAAAATAGAATACAAACATCATTATAAACTACCAACAAAACACATACATATAAAATGCCTACATTGCTAAATAATACAATCATAGGAAGCCCCAGTGACCACCCGGCAGAAAGCGTCCAACACTCCCAAGCTGATACAACAGACCTCATACACAAACAAGGAGTCTTGTCCAGGAAGAGTTTTCAAGAAAAAAGGTAGGTCATTGATCTAGCGAAGAAGAAGATAGTATAGCAGAGTGATAGGACAGAGCAGGAATGGGAAAGAGTAAATGAGGAAGACAGCGACAGTGGGAATTTAAAGCACTAAATTTCCATAAAGTGGGGATACTATTTATACTGAAAATCCCCGGCACTCCAACGGGGGTACTGTTGCCGCAGTGAATCTGTCTTGCCTACAAAGGAAAGACAGGTTTTCAACTGGGGCTTTCACTTTTCCCTTTATAGGTTTGAACAATCTACAGTGGCAAGATTGCTCATGACCCCCAAGGGGTCAGCAATTGATAAAAAAAACAACAACAGTGTAACATAGGCATTTTATATGTATGTGTTTTGTTGATATTTTATAATTATGTTTGTATTCTATTTTATTTTTTGTAAACGGGAGTTCGATAAATTGGAGTATAGCCTCAGCGTTCCCTGCTTGGGATGTCTTTATTGTAAAGTGATCGGCTGGTGGAGTGCCTTCAGTGTTACCACTAGGGTTGTTTCGGCAGATCTTTTATGCGGATCAGGGGTGAGTCCTCTTTCAGAGAAGTTGTGGTCTTGATTTTGTGGTCCTGATTCGGCTCTTTGCAGTCCGCTGGACCCTGTAAGCAATGAATAACTAACTCTTCTTCTACCTCCTTGCACTGTGCCTTGCAGGATGGTCTTTGCAAGACCTCATGATCTGGTGACGTGGCCATACCATCGGAGATTCCGTGTTTTAAAAAAAAATAAAATAGAACATAAACATTATTATAAATTATTAATAAAGCACATGGATAGAAAATGCCTAAATTGCTAAATAACAATACCTGTGTGTGTGTGTGTGTGTGTGTGTGTGTGTGCGTTCACAACTATCCAACTCGGTTCCTTAGATTAACACACAAGCGTCCAACTGGGTTCCAAAAACAAGTGGGTTTCAAAAAATGGAACCCACTTTTTTTAATACTGTTTCTTGAAGAGAAGTGCTAAATCGGGATTTTTAGAAGTTTTCAAGGCTGGAACCTCCTTGTGCACTTTCGTCAAATTCGTGTGTGAATTATTTCACACATCAAAGTGTGTGAAAAAAGTTTCCACTTGCCAAAGCACACATGGCAAGGGAAGATAACTTTCACTGACGAGTTGCAGTTTCAAGATGGCGATGCTTTGTGGCCCCAAGGTGAGCAAGAATTTTAATTGTACTATTGTTTGATATGTGTTATGGAACATAAACTGTATGCTTTTGTCATTGTTGATTTTACTTGTTTGTTGATGATATTTTATTCGTAGGTTATAATTGTATTGGAATGAGACTGTGATCGATCGAATGGTCGGGAACCGAACGCCGAAGTTAAGCTAGATCTAGGCGAGATAAGTAGATCTGTTTTTTACGAAATAAAAAAAAAAGCCGTCGTTACATCTAGATTCATTTCTTTTTCCATCCAGAGCAGAATGTATATTATAAGGATAGGTAATATGGCTAAAAATTTTATTTGGTATAAAACGTAGGAAGTTGGGAAAGCATGTGTCTTTTGTCGTGCTGGGGGCTGTGATAATGCCCCCAATATAAGTTAAAGCAGAGGACTAGATGTTTTCCGATTTGTAAAAGAGGAGGACATATTTATAGTAATATAATATATATATATATATATGTTGCCATTAAGTGTGTTTGAAACAGATTAAAAGAGTGCATCTAAGCGTGCATGTGCTGTTGTTTGTGTACGAATTCTGTCCTATAGGCCTATAATTGCTTTTGGCTTAGAATGTTACTCTTCACCTCTGATAATTTTTATTTTCAATGAAGTTTTTATGTGTCGATTTAAAATTTTTTTTTAATCATAGTTTTATGTTGATATTTGGATTGCGGTAATGCATAACTAAAATATTGTGTAGCCTACACTCTATTATATATTGTTATATAAATTAAATTGACCAAGGAAGTTTAGCACATGACATTCACAGCGCCCCAATACACAAACTAAAAAGGAGTACAATCCGCATTCATTTTCAAACAATTTCTAATCATTATCAGCAAATGAACCAAATTACTGATACTCTATTCAAGACGAAATAAATTTTGATCTAAATCGACTGTGTGTAGGTTACGAAGGGAAATTAGATCAAAAATTTTTTTTTTTAATTCTGAGCTAAAGTGACGCAGGATGCTATTAAAAGGAATAGAAAACACCTTTTACCATGTTTTGCTTTGAGTAAGGAATATAATGTTGTTCAAATATGAACTGAAAGTGAAGTTACAGAAGAGAATGGAGGGCGAGAAAAGAAACACAATAAATTTGTGTTTCGTTGCTGTCATTGTTTTTACATTTCATTTGCAGATGTTTTCTTCCACAAACCAGGTGTTTGCTTTTCCTAAAGGACAAGGGATAATTCAAAGGTGAGACTAAGGATCACTATAAAAAATTGTGCACTATGGATTGGTTCTCTCTCTTTTCCCACTCTCTCTCTCCCACTCTCTCTCTCTTTCTCTCTCTCTCTCTCTCTCTCTCTTTCTCTCTCTCTCTCTCTTTCTCTCTCTCTCTCTAGCTTGTGTGTGTTGCATGAAGATCATAGATGTTTATTTTTATAAGGTTAATTTAGTAATTCATTATTATTGTTACAAGGACATGATGTTGACAAAAAAGGAAGCCAGCGCTTATTTTTTTACCATTGGAAAATAAAATTGTCCTTCTCTCTCTCTCTCTCTCTCTCTCTCTCTCTCTCTCTCTCTCTCTCTCTCTCTCTCTCTCTCTCTCTCTCTCTCTCTCTCTTTCTCTCTCTCTCTCTCTCTCTCTCTCTCTCTCTCTCTCTCTGAGTTGAAACATAGTCATGGTAGCGTGCGGACGCATTTTGCTGGAGCAGTGAGTTCAGATATTAGTTAGTGATGTTTATTGACAGAAAAATGTGTTGCGGTTTCTAGTTTACTATATAGTATTGTACTCCAACGGTATAGGCTATCTACCTAATTGCAATGTGTAGTCTGTCTACCTAACTGCAACGGTGTAGGCTATCTACCTAACTGCAACGGTGAATCTACATAACTGTAAAACTATGCCCACTACAGCTGTAAAACATAGGCTGGTTGTTGGCGTCTTTCACCGCTGCTTCATAGCATTTATAGCAAAAAGGGTGAAGAAAGCTGCACTACGCTTCAGACCATGGAAACTCGAAACAACCCAGCGTCACACCCTCCGATTTGGTGGTGCTGTTTCTGACTGTGGCTCCCATTATTCAAAGTGGCGAGGTGGAGATGAATCCGTGACCGAATGAAAATTATGTAACAACGCCGACGAAGGCGTCCACACCGACAGCAACGGCGGTGACAGCAGAGTGTTGGTAGCGATCGAAAAAGTATTTCAAGCCGTCAATCGCATCGATAAACAGCAAGTGAATAATGCCCAAGCTGTGACCATCAAACTGAACCAGGCGGAGAAGAATCTAGATGAGAGACTTCAGGCTTTGGAAAGCGACACAGAGAGAATTTGTGGAGATATTGTGAGATGAGTGCCAAGCTGGAAATGATCGAAGAGAAAACCAAGAGCTAAGGAAAAAAGTGGATAGTCTTGAAACGAAACTACAGAAAGTGGAAATGATGAGTGAGCGCCTGAACAAGAAAGGCACACGGCAGGACATGGCAGAACATGATTCAAGACGTCACAACCTAGTATTTAACGGAGTGCCGTCGGCGCCAGGGGAATCACTAGAACCTTTGGAAAACAGGTTTGGAGTCATCATCACCAAAACCATGAAAGTCACCAGAGAAAGTGGTTTTGAAGGCGTGATTAGAGCTGGCAGATTTTTTGTAATCTCAGCATTAATATTGATAGTTTTATTCTTCCACAACTCGATTCTTTTGTTTTCCAACAGGGTTTCACAAGGTGCCACAGATACCTATAAAACCAGGGTACCCCAAGGGTCAGCAGACAGCAATACACCACTGAGGGAATGGAATGATTCTCAGGCAATACATTATCGGAGGAGGACGTGTCACTTATCACACCTGGTTGCCACTTACGCTTTGCTGAATTGCATCTTCTGCTGGCGAGACTTAAACGGGCTTGCACGTACTTGCACTCTGCTGTCCTGAGATGCCTCACCGCTTTACTGCTTGCGACTGCTGCGCTGTTGCCTTACCTTTTTGAGATTGGATGTCCTAATGGCTTTGGCGCTACCTGCTCCTTTGGTGAATATTTTATAGATTTTAAAAAGTTTTTAAGCTTTCGTAACCTTTTTTAGCTAGGAATTTGAGATGTTTGGGTCCTCATTGGAGATCGGTTTTGATATGTTTTTGATAGGTTTTGAATTAAATCTTTAAACCTCGGTTTTGACAGATCCTGGTTGAATTTTTGGACTTTGAGGCGCATCGCCGCGAAGAAAAGGGGTGGAAAGGATCACCCGGTTACTCAAAACAAAACTGAACTGAGAGACGATGACGTTGGTAAACGGAACTCGCAGGACGGTGGGGGCGTTGCTCTCTGACTGAATAATTTGGCCGTTAGTGCTGACCCCGGGCCCTCTTCTCCTTGGTGGAAGAGTGCCCAGGAAACACTCTCTGATTCCTCTTTCTCTCGTCCATCCCGGAGGAGACTGATGATAATTCTATGGAGGATGGGGTTGCTCCCACCCCCTTGGACGTTTGTTCGGGAGCGGTCGTTAGTGCTGGCCCCTGGCTCTTTTCCTCTAGGTGGATGGGGGCCCATGATCCATCTCTCTCGTCCATTCCGGAGGAGATTGAGGGTAACTTTATGGAAGAGAGGGCTGCTTCCTCTTCCTCAGATCCTTGCTCGGGAGCGGAGTCCATTGATTCTGGTCCCACGCTCGAAGAGGTGGTACACCTGGTGACCCCTCCAGTCGCTGCTTCGAGTGACACCCCCCCCCCCCCCCCCCCCCCCCCCCCCTCGTTGGGTGAAGAGTGGTCTACTGTTACCAGTAGAAGAAGAACAAAATGAGACGACCCCTGGGGCCGACTCGCACACCAAATTACGGTCTTTGTCAATTTGCGGTAGTTATTAGACAAAAAGGTGATACCACTTTGTGGTTTCATTCAAATCATTTGGTTGGAAGCTGGCAGACCTCTTGCGCGGTTCTGTGGGCGCGGTGGACAGGGTAAGACCCCTACATAAAGATGAAGGTTTCCTCATAGGTTGTAAAACCTTGACGCAGTAACAGAAACTGATTGAACTTTCGCAGGTGGGCCAGATTATAATAGCATGTACTAACCCAGTGCCGGTGGTGGAGGGGGTTGTCTCTGGCATCCCCCCACCCACCCCCACCCCTCTCCCCCATCGTGCCGGTGGAGGAGATACTCGAAAAGTGCAATGAATCGGTGGACCCGGATGGTACCGTCCGCACCTGCAAGGTTAGGAAATTCCAACGCATCCTCCGGTCAGATGGCGATGACGCTGCGGCAGCTCTCCTTCTCAATTGTAGGGAGTTCCTGGTGACTCCTTACGTGGCAACGGCACTTAGGTGCTACCGGTGCCAAAGATTCAGGCACATTCGAAAAAATTGTAATTCTGCGCAGATTTGTTCTTCCTGCAGGGCTGCCGGTCACTCGGGGGCCGCTTGTAGAGCCGTAGGGCGAGCTTGTGCCAACTGTCGTGGTGACCACTCGGACGCTAATCATAACTACCCTACTCGCAGTGAGCGCCTTTTGGCGAATGAATTGCGAGCGGCGACATTCATGCCACGAGCGCAGGCCTTATGCCTGGCCAAACAAAAAATTATGTCTGAGTCGGCGAGTGGGGACGTGGCCTCGGGCGTGTCGGGTGGCGTTGCAGCTCTTGCGGGGGTGTTTGCTCCACCCCGTTCCCTCCCTAGTGCTTGGAGTGGTTCTCTCTGACGCTTGGCGGCGGGGAGCGAGAAAGGGGATACAGTTACAGCCCAGCCGGTCACCGGGGTGGGTTCGGGATCCTACACAGAGCCTGTGAGGTTGGCACCTGGTGCCAAAAACGACCCTTGGGTGGCTATTCACAGGCTTGAACGCCTTGTCGAAAGACTGATCCAGTCCGTTGTGGACCTTGTCGAGATGGTCCGTGGCCGGACGGCCGGGGCACCGGTTGCTCCTACCCAAAAACAGGTTGGCGCCGACGTCCTGTACGCCGAGCGCGATTTGGGTCCCAGAGCTCCCTCTCTGGTGGCCGTGCACAATGCCATTCCCCTCGGGAGGTCCCGGCGGCGGTTGCCAGTTCCGACAGGGGCGGTGGAGGCGGTGGTGGGTCCGCCGACCATAAAGAAGTGGGTCCATGTGGTTATCCTGACCTCAGTGCTATTAGTGAACTGTTGGCACAGTTCGATGCCCGACTCAGATCGGGTGAGATAACGCTAGATGGGCGAGCTTGCGTAGGTAACAGCTCGCCTCATGCCACGCACTTCCCCTACCAGGAATTAGGCTGTTTCATACTTTAACCTCACTTACCATGATGTTAGATCTAGTCCGTTTGCATTCTTGTCAGCTGAATATTTTCCCCAATATTAATATTGAAAGTTCTGGCTCTCCACTACTTGAATCTTTTGTTTTTCAACAGTGTGTCACATCGTGCAAGAGAGAGACTCAAGAAACCAGACTATCAAAAGCGTCAACAGAGAGCCATGATATGCGAGGACGAAAGAGGAGGCGACAAAATGGGCCGTTCAAGTCTTCGTCCGATTGTTCATACTTATCACCACATTCTAGGTTAGCCTTATCTTCATTGACTGTTGTACTGTCCTGAATTAGATCCATGATTACCCAGGTCTATGTTTCCCCAGGTCTGTGTTCTCCCAGGTCTGTTCCTCGGGTCGGTGTCCACCAAGGTTTATTTTCCACAGGTCTATATTCCCTCGGGCCTGTCATCCTCCAGGCCTATGTTAACTCAGGTCTATGTTCTCCAGGTCTTTATTCCCTGATGTTTAAATTCCCATGTTTCTATTCCCCCATTTCTATGCTTGGCCTCTAGGCTATGCTCACCCCCCAAAAATATATAAGTGCTATCGCCCATAGTGGCATATCACCTAAAAAATAAAAAAAAGAGATCGTTAGTTTTGGGGTGTTAAGGTCCAGGGTAGATTGTCAGATTACTAAGTGTTTTTAAAATGGTTTGTTTGTTAATCATCTTGGCAGCATACTTAATATCCCCTCTACCCCCGCCATGCCAACCCTCTCTCTCTCTCTCTCTCTCTCTCTCTCTCTCTCTCTCTCTCTCTCTCTCTCTCTCTCTCTCTGTTTCACCAGTTCTATGTTCACCCAAATAAAAACCACTTTGCTTGCATAGACTACATTAAAATATAATTCGTCTTGCTCGATCTTTTGTGAGTAAGATGTATTTTGTCTCAAACTCTAGCAATAACCCTTGTGGTATGTTATATACTGCAGATCCAGGATGCCGATCATCTCTTCGCAAGCCAAGCAAATGGTCAAGTCCTAGAAAGTGACCATTCAAGTGCCCATTCAAGTGTTCAGTTTTTTGCTCAAGTCAAAGATGCATTGTCAAAAAGCAATGTTGTATTTTTTGCCAAGAACATTTAATGAAAAAATGTCAACCCATCTTCAACGAATTCACAAAGAAGAGCTAGAGGTTGCTCAGATTGTATAAATTGTTTCTTATTCAATTGAATATTATGTTTTTTGCAATATTTGAATTTATTTCTATCCGTTGTTTTTTTTTCTTACCTAAAGAGATGTCGTCAGTTTTTGTTAACAGTTTTACTCGATGGACCAATTTCACTTCTCACTCCACCACCAACCCCCTCGGGGAAGATTGTTCCTAACAGCATTGTCACTTTAAAATAGTTGAAATTAAACTATGCATTATGACATGCCAATGGTGTACGTTCCATTCTTTTAATTTTGTTGTTGTTATTCATTCTGTATTTTGTTTACAAAAAAGTACTTGTCAGTTATTCATTGAAATAAAATTGTTTCAGACTAAATTTGATATATTTGTCTTGAGTGTTTGATACGTTTTGAGTGTTTGCCTCCAGGTCTAAAGTTGATTACTCATTGCTTATAGGGTCCAGCGGAATACGATGAGCCGAATGAGAGGACCTCATCTAGGTGTATGAGTTAGAGTATTACTTCACAAATAATGCTAAAACAATGTAGATTGGCCTATGGTCGAATAAATTTTGTGTCGAATGTCAAATACTGCAAATGCATACGACTTTTTTTTGACTATGTATTCGCTCAAAACTCGACGCAAGATGAGTCCTAAATAGACCAAAAATGACATTTGACAAATAATAATTTGTCCGATCTCTCGCCGTCGACTGAGCAAGACATTGAAGTGGTCAAGTACTATTTTAACTAACACAACCTAAATACGTAATATGGAGTATTATACTCACGTATCGAAAATGATACGTGAATTAAAGGCAAATTTATAGGGTACACAATTATTAAATATTTGACAACATTTCTAAAGTTTCTAAGTTATTAATATTGAATTTACGATTCTTTGTTTTATGATACATATAAATGAGATTGTTAAATTGGTCAACATATTTCTAAGGTTTGCTCGTATGAGTACTTTGAAGTGACCTTGGCTCTGAACTATGAGTGGTATAATGTCCAAAATTGATTTTAGAGATAATTTAGTTTGATATTTCATATATTTTCAGTTTTTTCGTTGATATTCAAAGTCAAGTTCATTGTAGGCCTTGCAAATACTTAAAAAAAAATTCATCAGGATTGCTTAGTCGAATTGGCGTCAGACTATGCGCCCAAAGGTTGCAAGTGAGCGCCTTGAGCCGCTTGAGTTAGATTCTTTATCGGCCAACATCTTGACCTGCCCAATAATTCATTTATTTAAAAATTATAAAAGTGTTGACCCTCAGGATACGAATAACCCCTTGGCAAACCAGATTGTGGCCGATAAACTATCTCGGGGCAATGAAATGTCAGTGTCTGGATTTCAGGTTAATGATACAAAACATTGGAACATAATGAAGCAGTGCCTCATTTAAATAGTAATGGCTATAAGACCCCCACATTTACAGGAACACGAGCATCTAATTCCGTGAATGTCATCTACAAATCTTGTCCCAAAACCATTATCAGCTTTTCAGGAGTATGGGTGCAAATACTTCAGGGACGTTGTATAGAAAAAAATGACTACCTGACGTGATAACTAAGAACTAAGAACATGAATTTAAGCCACAAAATGAATTTAAGCCACAACCCTGTGTACACATCTTTGAAGGTACACGCGAAATTTCAGCTCTGTCAGCCCAGCCATAAACGCTTGCGTTCTGTGTGCACATGAATGAACATGAAGGTTTAATGTCTATACCCACTATTGGTCATATGGCAGACGGGGATAACCAACTCAGGGAAAGAGGGGTAGGGTCCTAAATCAACACTGAACCACCAGAGCAATCATACTGCTAAAATGGACAGTAAAAATGGAATATGCACATACTTCATTAATATTAAATTGAACTAGAAGGACACATCCCATATGACTCACATGCTTCTTATGGAACTTGCAATATTTGCTTTGGATCGTGGAGACTTGATTTGTTTAAAGCGGCTGACAATTGTTAAACACCCCAAGGTATCCACGATCCAAAGCAAGTCTGGCATATGCCTTACAGAAGAACAAGAAGTCTTGGATAGATGGATAGAGTACTGCTCTGACCTTTACAACCACACACCAAACGGAAACCCATCAGTTCTAGCATGTCCCCAGAACGGAGAAGAAGAAGAAATCATTCCAATTCTCATATAAGAATTTGAGGCAGCAGTGCAATCGCTAAAGAAAGGGAAGTCAGCGGGAGTGGACAACATACCCGTGGAATTGCTTCAAGCAGGAGGAGAAGCGATGATTAACGCCCCTCACCATGATCTGTACCAAGATCTGGCAGAGTGAGGAGTGGCCTACACATGGATCCATTCACTTGTCATCACTCTTCCCAAAACAGTTAACCTTCAGGAGTGTGAAAATACCGCACCATCAGCTTCATCAGTCATCCCAACAAGGTCCTCCTGAAAATAATAGTCAACAGATTGAAACCCCAAGCTGAACAAATCATAGCTGAAGAACAAACAGGATTCAGGGCAGGGCGAAGTACCACTGAACAGATTTTCAACTCAGATTAACTTGCGAGAAATACGTACAGCACGAACAACATCTATAATGTGTTTGCAGACTTCAAGAAAGCCTTTGACCGAGTCTGGCATGCATCTCTGTGGACAACCATGAGAGTGTACAACATCAGCCCTAAAATTATTGAAATCATCAACACCTTCCTAGAGCACATCATGTTAGATGCCCTTGCAGATCACGAAGGCATACTCAGCTTAGGGGGTAGAGCAATCTCCAACCTCCGTTTTGCGGATGACATTAATGGATTTGGCTGGAGAGGAACAACAACGTGAACAGCTGGTACAGAGGCTTGACACACCAGAGCCTATGGAATGGAAATGAGAGCAGAGAGGACCACAATGATGACCAACAACACCAATGGCATCAACATGGACATCAAAGTCCAAGCCAATCCCTCAACACAGTGCATAGCTTCAAATATTTAGGAGCCATTGTATCATACAATGGGTCCAGTCAGGAAGTCCTCTCCAGGATCGCACAAACAACTGCTGCCCTGACAAGGTTGAAGCCCAATTGGATAGGCATGACCATCAGTCCATATTCCAATGTAAGACTGCTGCGTTCCCTTGCCATATCCATCTTCCTATACGCTTGCGTAACATGGACCCTTACAGTAGGTGTACTACGAAGAATACAAAGCATGGAGATGAGGTGCTACAGAAGACTTCTGGGTATTTCCTATTCCCAGACGAAGTCTGACAGACCATCACACAATGACATGCTCACAGTGGTGAACAAACGGAAACTTCTATGGTATGGCCACGTCACAAGATCATCAGTCCTTTCAAAGACCATCCTGCAAGGCACAGCGGAAGGAGGCAGAAGAAGAGGGAGACAGGTAAAGAGGTTTGAGGACAACACAGTCGAGGGTGGACTAGCTTGACACTGAGCGAAGCCATGAGGGTTAAGGAGGACAGAGAAAGATGGCGTATGTTGGTGAAACGATCTTCTGTGTTGCCCCAACGACCTTCGAGTTATGGGATAGGACAGGATAAGAATATTTAAAATGAAAATGAATGCCCATAAAGAAATAAATGAAACTGTGGCATTAAAATGTAAATGAATATCGACTTTGATCTTTCTATGCTCTTGACCTTGAGATGACCTTGACCTCCTGTTCCAAAAACACTTATTGACGATCAAATATTTACAGCAAAAGTTGTATTATGCCAAAAGACTGACCTTTGGATGACCTTGACCTTCAGTGACCTTAACCTTGGGATAACCTTGACCTTCACAAGGATCTCATGCTCATGAAAGATCAAATAACTCAATGTTGTTGCATACTATGGGTTAAATAATGCCATTCTACTGTACAATTACCTTTTTTTAAAAATATTTTTGCAAGGCCTAAAATGACCTTGACCTTCAAGATCAACTCAAAACTGGAACATATACGAAAGATAAATCTACCATCTCTAAATCTCTAAAGAAAACAAGATTGGACTTTATATCTCTCATTGTTTAGGGCCAAGGTCACTTCAAAATACCTATACTAACTGATGTTAGACAGCTCCAGTGACCTTGACCTTGACCTTGGAGTGAGGTTGACCAAATTTGCATATAATATGTGTGTCATTGATATCTATCATGCTTCAAAGAATCATAAGTTCAATATTAATAACTTCGAAAAAAGTAAAATTTTGTTAAAAATTGTCATTTTTGTAACAAACATTTGTTGACCATGTGACCTTGACCTTGGAGTGAAGTCATTCATTTACTGATCATTTATGAGGTCTCATGGGTGCACACCATCTTACCAAGTTTGGTTGTCCAAATTTAGACTCCAAAAAGCAGAATCATGTATGGAACCCAATGTATGGAACCCAAAGTACTAGTTTGGTCGTTCGTGTGTGCCTGAAGGAACCCACTTGTACAAAAAGGAACCCACTTTTCCAAAGTCAACCACATCAAAGTTTGTTTATATATTTTAATTTTTTACTGATATTGGAATCATGTACAGTCCAATTAGGCTGTATGCTGAGTTTTGAAGTCCTCACTAGTTTACATCATGTGGAACCCAGTTGACATCATTTTGGAAAGAAACCCAGTTGGGAGGCTTTGAACGTATGTGTGTGTGTGTGTGTGTGTGTGTGTGTGTGTGTGTGTGATCTGAATGTAAACAAAATTCTACCTTGCTGTAAAGCGCTATGAGCTCTTGCGAGGAACTTCGCTGTATAAATGTTAACTATTATTATTATTATTATTATTATTATTATTATTATTATTATTATTATTATTATTATTATTATTATTATTATTATGATATTATGACATTGGGTGATTCTTATGGATAATATTTAATAGTCTTGCCTATATAATAAATATTGCAATCGTTTTGTTGCCTTTTGAAAAGTTTCTTGAAAAGTGGTGAGTTATTATTGACTTTCAGAGGATAACGAAGTGAAACAGCTAGTGTGTTTTAAATTGTGCTTAAAATTTCTGTTTAAGGACCTAAAAAGGGGGTTAATTTAATTCTATAAACACAACAGCTGGCTAATTTTGCATACTTTGAACAACTATTCTTCAGCTCCTTATTTGATTTCGTTTACCCCCGTTGGGGTGCCGGGGGTTTCAGTATAAATAGTATCCCCACTTTCTGGAAATTTAGTGCTTTAAATTCCCACTGTCGCTGTCTTTCTCATTTGCTCTTTCTCATTCCTGCTCTGTTCTATCAATCTGCTAGACCTGGACTTCGTTCTCTTCATTGGCTGCCCGTTGAAAAAAGACTGGACTACAAAATCCTGGCACTGGCCTATCAGTGCTTCACGAGCACTGCTCCCACCTACCTCACAGAACTGGTCTCCCCTTACCAACCCAGACGCGAACTCAGGTCAGGGACTCAGTGTAGACTTGAAACCCCCAGTGCGCGCACAAGCAACACAACCAAAAAGACTCTTGGAATGCGCTCCTTCAAAAATGCTGCACCCACTCTGTGGAACTCCCTTCCCCTGAGCTTGAAGCAAGCTCCATCCCTGCCAAGCTTCAGGAAAGGACTAAAAACTTACTTGTTTTAATATGGCTGAATCACCGTCTTAGTGCGCATAGAGCATGAACAACTACGTACATGAATTTTTGGCGCCTTACAAGATCACATCATCATCATCATCATGCTATACTATCGTCTTCTTCGCTAGCCCAGTCTCCTACCTATTTTCTTGAAAACTCTTCCGGGATAAGACTCCTTATTTGTGTATGAGGTCTGTTGGATCATCTTGGGAATATTGGACGCTTTCTGCCAGGTGGTCACTAGGGCTTCCTATGATGTTATTATTTAGCAATGTAGGCATTTTATATGTATGTGTTTTGTTGATAATTTATAATGATGTTTGTATTCTATTTTGTTTTTGTAACCGGGGGTTCGATAAGTTGGGGTGATGCCTCAGCCGTCCCCTGCGTGGGATGTCTTTATTGTAAAGTGACTGGCTGGTGGAGAATTTTCGGTTTTACCACTAGGGTTGTTTCAGCAGATCTTTTATGCGGATCGGGGGTTGTCCGGTCCTGATTTGGCTCGGAAGAGTCCGCTGGACCTAAAGCAATAATAATGTCATGTAATGATTTCGTTTTCCAGATGAAAGAAAAGGTTGGTGGTACATCTACCGAGGATGCACCGTTGGAAGTTGACTGTAACGATGCTTCCATTGACAACAGTTCAGAGCCAACTCCTATCATCCCCATTCTGAAACTCCTTAAGACGGCTCTCCCACCACCCACCACCCTTTCACCCATTCCCAACACCAAATCAAAATTACATTACATTACATCATTATTGCTTTAGGTCCAGCGGACTCTTCCGAGCCAAATCAGGATGTTACACTCCGTTTGATGGTGGTGTTTTCAATCAGTAGTAGATTCAGCCCCAATGCGTGAATGCTCCTGATGAGTGTAAGCTCGGATTCGATTATCCACGTAACCCATTCAATCAGCATACAAGTCACTGAGTCTTCGTATGAAATTTTCCACTTTTATTCAGCACACATCAACATCTGCATACAATTCTCAACTCAACTCCCAACAACACACAGAGCATAGAATATATAGTTTTTCTCTAGTCCAGAACACGGTGGAACGATCGAGTATGACGCAATTTAGCTTTAGACTTCGTCATCACTGTCTTACGTCATACATCTTTCCTTTCTGTCCAAGCATGTTCTCAAAATTTCTACGCCCTCTCGCGAAGCTTCTATTGACAGTAAACAGGCAAATCTAGAGAATTCTCCAATAATATCGACCAACTAAAATTATCAACGTTATACAAAGCTTCCTCTAACCACAACGCAAACTCAAATCAAAGGTAAATAAACTCTATTATTGAATACTTTGCAAATCGAAACGATTAGATCTATCGTGCGCGTTTCAGACATACTATCCTTCGCGTTTCAACGTAACACAGGACCAGACAACACCTGATCCGCATAAAAGATCTGCTGAAACAACCCCAGTGGCAAAACTGAAGGCACTCCACCAGCCAGTCACCTTACAACAAAGACATCCCACGCAGGGGATGCCGAGGCCACACTCCAACCTATCGAACCCCCGCTTCCAAAAACAAAACAGAATACAAACTTAACATCAATACAAAACATCAACAAAACACATACACACTGTTACACTCGGTTTGATGTTGGAGTTTTCTATCAGTATCTGATTCAGCCCCGATGCTTGAATTCCTGATAGTTGTGTAACTCAGATTCGTTTATTCACGCAACCCGCTCAAGCAGCATACAAGTCATAAAGTCGACGTATGAAGTTTTCCACTTTTATTCAGCACACACCAACAACTGCATACAATTCTCAATTCAACTCAACAACTTTCACAGCAACTTTCCAAATCACTATCAACAACTTTTCTCTCTCAACAGCAACTCGGCACACGATTAAATAACCTCTCTCTTTTCTGGAACAATTTGGTACATGGTAGAAATGACGCACTGCCACCAATCGAACTAAAGATCGTCATCACTGGCTTACGTCATTACACATTTCTTCTCCTTCCGGATCGTTCCTTCAAATTTCTACAATTATCCCGAATCTTCGATCGATAGTAAACAAGCCGATCCAGAAGATTCTACAACAATATCGACTAACGAAAATTATCAACGTTATACAATGCCTTTCCTAACAACAATGCAAACTCAAAGGTAAATAAACTCCATTATTGAATACTTTGCAAATCGAAACGATTAGATCTATCGTACACGCTTCCGACATACTTTTGTTCGCGTTTCAACGTAACATAACCCCCCACTCAAGAAGAAATTTACCCAATTTCTTTCAACAACGTTGAAACGTAATGCACAAACAAAGTTCAGAATTAAAACTTATTTCAGACTGTCTGAACACTGTCAATGTTCTCAGCTCATTCACACAGAGTCAATGGTTTTCATCTTCAAATCTGCCTGGATAATGTCAATGTTCACAGTTCATTCACACAGAGTCAAAGTTTCTCACCTGCAAGTCTTTCTGGATACTGTCAATGTTCACAGATCATTTACCCAGTCAACGTTTTTCATTTTCAAGTCTGTCATTACCAATATTCTTAGTTCGTCCACACAGTCAATGTTCTTTCATCCGCAAGGTAACGACGCCCACGTCAGTTGCGGTTGTCATCGGCCCAGGGTCAAAGACGGTGATCTCGTGGGCTTTCCTGGAGTCAGTGCATCCTCCGTTGTCTCCCTCTTCCATCGGATGTCCGACGCAGTCGACGTTGTCAGCTCCCAGAATGCATTCGCTGGGTCTCACGGTCAGGTTGGCTTCTGCGGGACGGTGGAACAGCTCCCTCGAGGTCTGCAGATGCTCCTTCCAGGTCTGGGTGGGGACTTCATGTTCGACCAAAGTCGTAGAGCCTGGGACATCACTGAAGCTATGGGGAAATTCGCCCATAAGGTCCTTGAGCTCCAACTTTTGACCTTCCGTCAAGCCTGGTCCTAGCTTAACGTCATCGATGCCTTCTTTGCTGTGGAAGTCTCCCGGTTCCAACAGTTCTTCGCTGTCAAAGCTGTTGTCGGTCACAGCTGCTATGGCTGCGTGCACAGTCTCTGTTGGCCTTTCCACGTACAGCTTAAGGAGGTTGGCGTGGTATATCTTGGAATGCTGGCCGACCTTCACCTTGTAGTCGTTGATCCCCACCACGGTCTCCACTTCGTACGGGCCTTTCCACTGCATCAGCAACTTATTGTGATCAGTAGGTAGTAGCACCAGCACTTTGTTGCCAGGTTTAAACTTCCTGTTCACAGCCCTACGATCATAATAGTGCTTTCCACAGTCCTGGGACTTCTTCAGGTTTTCTCTGGCTATCTCGAGAGTCTGCTCCAGCTTCTCTCGTAGCTCAAACACGTACTGGTAGCTGTTCTTCACCTCTGGGGTGTCTACTTCTTTCGTCCCTAGTTCTTTCAGGATGTGCATCGGCCCTCGGATGGTTCTTCCGTACAACAGCTCGAACGGAGAAAAGCCGGTGGACTCCTGCGGTACTTCTCTGTAGGCGAAAAGTAGGGCGTTGATGTAGCGATGCCATTGTCTGGGCTGCTCGCTGCACAGTTTCTTCAGGGTGGACTTCAGCGTAGCATTGAACTTTTTGACAAGCCCGTTGCACATCGGATGGTAGGGTGTCGTAGTTAAATGCCGGATGCTCAGCAGTCTGTTGACCTCCTTCATGCAGTCAGAGACGAACTGCGTCCCGAGGTCTGTCAGAATTTCTTCAGGCACTCCGAGTCTGCTGAACATGTCCACCAGCGCCTCTGCAACAGTCTCAGTGTCAATCTTCTTCAGAGGCACTGCTTCTGGGTACCGAGTCGCATAGTCCACTAAAGTCAGTACCCACCGATGACCTTCTTCACTCGGAGGTCTTATTTCGCCGATTAAGTCTAAGGCCACCCTCTTGAAAGGTCGGTCGATCAGAGGCATCCTCTGCATAGGCACTTTCGGGACCCTTCCTCGAGGTATGGTCTTCTGGCAAATGTCACATGATCGGCAGAAACGGCTGACGTCCGCATGAAGTCCTGGCCAGTAGAACACCGCCTGGATTCTGTCTGACGTCTTCTTGATACCCAGGTGACCTCCCATGATTGAGTCATGCGCTACTTCCATCACTTGGCGCCTTAGGGGTAACGGTACCAAGACTTGACGTAGTGGTTTACCTCCGTTGACCCTCGGGTGCTGGAAGATTCGGTACAGGATCTTGGCCTTCACCTCAAAATGGTCTTGGCGGTTCCTGTACTTGTTTAAAGTGCTATCAGCTTCCTGGAGCTGGATCAGCTTATCTCTGTCCACGATGGCAGCTTTAGAGTTGTCGGCGACCTTCAGTGGCATAGACGTCTTGTCTCTCTTGGCCTGGGCCCTGGTAGTAACAGCACCGACGATCTCTGGTCGGCAGGGCTGAGCCGGAGTAGCCACATTATCCCGTAGCAGCTCTGTAAGGTCTCCATCGGGAAACGGCAATGGATCCTCCTCTACAACTTCGACACGTTGGGTTGAGGCAGGACTCCACTCTGGATCGGGGTCGTCGGGTCGTCTCGCGCCGTCGATGTTCCCGATCATCAAATCGTATAGCGGCTTCTTCAGGCAAACCGCTTCTACTTCGCCTATGTAGAAAGGAGTGCTGACTTGAATCTTCGCAACTGGCGCTCTCACACATTTGCTGTCGGCCATGAGTGTCCATTTTGAATCGCCAGTGAACTGTTCTTTAGCGATTAGGTCTTCTCTGACGATGACCCCACTGCAGCCAGAGTCTCTTAAAACAGTCACTTCATGATTTCCGACGCGTCCCTTGGAAACAGGCATGTTCTGTACGGTCACAGCTGCGCTGGCGACGACGGGGATGGATTTCCCGTTGGCAAGGAGGAGTTGGCCATCGGTTATGCACTCTTGCACGTCCGCAGGGGTAGCTGTGCGCTCGGTCTCACTCGGAAGAATGACGCTCCCGCCGCACACTTGATGGTCAGATCTACTGGTTTGCCGTTGATTGGAGAACCGCCTCTGCCGGTTGCACGCCGCTGCATTGTCCGTACTGCTCCGCTGTCCGCTATTTCTGCTTTGAGTGCAGCTGGCAGCTCTGTGGTCTGTAGCGTTGCAGATGAAACATCCTCTTGACTGCCCTTCCCTGGAAGGTGGCGTGGAGTCCGTGTGTCTCTGACTCGTCTGACTCCCCTGGATCTGGTTCCCATGGTTTCCAGTCTTCTGAAATGGTTTCATCGCCTTGGGTGGCCCCAGCGTTTTTCCGTGAGCGAGGAGATATCTTTCGGCAACCTCGGTCATATCATTAAGCGTCTGCAGCTTCTGTAGTTCTAAGTGGGTCGCCAGGTCCTTGTGACAGGCATTGAGGAATTGCTCCTTCACGATCAGGTCATGGAGACTATCGTAAGACTTCCCTTTGCCTGATAGTTCCACCCACTTGTGTAAGTATGACGACAGGCGCTCCACAAATTGCTTTGGTGTCTCGTCTGACAAAGGCCGGCATTCACGGAAGCGTTTACGGTAGCCCTTCTCTGTGAAGCAGTAGCAATGCAGTAGGGCCTCTTTCAAGACGTCATAGTTTTTGGCGTCATCGTTCGACAGTCTGGTGTAAACTTCGAGCGCTTGCCCTGTCAGAAGTGCACTTAGTCGAATCGCCCAGTCTCGAGGTTGCCAGTTGGAGCTTTCGGCGAACCTTTCGAATCTCGCCAGATAGCTGTCGATCTGGTCCTTCCCGTCGACGAAGGCTGGCAATTTTGGAGCCATGTGGTCGCTGACGACTTGTGGCGCATGCTGATTGTTTTGGATACGCGCCAACTCTAGCTGGTGCTGAAGTCGTCTCTCTTCCATTTCTCTTTCTTCTCGGCGTCGCTGCGCTTCGAACTCTCTTTCTTCACGCCTGCGTTGTTCTTCTTTTTCTTCTCGGCGACGCTGTTCTTCCTTTTCTTCTCGGCGTCGCTGCTCTTCTAATTCTAGACGCTTCTGTTCTAATTCTATTTCTCTTTCTTCACGCCATATTCTCTCTTGAGACTTGACGTACTCCGTCAGCTGTTTTCCTTTTAGATTTAGTTCAACTCCTTTCTGCCAGAAATCAGCCATCTTAATGCTTTTCTGGAAAGTTCTTTTCCGGAAAGTTCTTTTCTGGAAAGTTCTTTTCTGGAAAGTTCTTTTCTGGAAAGTTCTTTTCTAGAAAGTTCTTGACTGTGCTGCACTCTTCTAGACTGTTCTAGAACAGCACGCTTTCTGCAGTAGCGCTGATGCTTGCCACTGGTCGCTTTCGCTGACGCAGGCCCCGCTGTCCTCGTCGTATGCGACGCTGCACCACGCTGGTGTTGATGTATACGCTCCTGTGCTGAAGTAGACGCGACGTCCGCTCGCCGCTCTCTGTAACACTGGCGATGTAGCTCCGAGACTGTCCCTCGACGTAGTCCTGCGGCAGCCACGTAGTCCCGCTCTGTTGTTCGCTCACGAAGCAACTCTTCGGCGACTACACGCCCTTGCAGTCAACCCGAATCTATCGGATGTAGTCCCAGTATGTTGGCCCCTCTCGACGCAACTTGTTGGCGGCTACCCTCGATGACTGCCTCTCGTAACGTTGACTCGCTTGTTGTAGCAGTTGAACCCTTGGCTATGGCGTGAATCCCGGCTTGGCCCCCAAAATGTTACACTCGGTTTGATGTTGGAGTTTTCTATCAGTATCTGATTCAGCCCCGATGCTTGAATTCCTGATAGTTGTGTAACTCAGATTCGTTTATTCACGCAACCCGCTCAAGCAGCATACAAGTCATAAAGTCGACGTATGAAGTTTTCCACTTTTATTCAGCACACACCAACAACTGCATACAATTCTCAATTCAACTCAACAACTTTCACAGCAACTTTCCAAATCACTATCAACAACTTTTCTCTCTCAACAGCAACTCGGCACACGATTAAATAACCTCTCTCTTTTCTGGAACAATTTGGTACATGGTAGAAATGACGCACTGCCACCAATCGAACTAAAGATCGTCATCACTGGCTTACGTCATTACACATTTCTTCTCCTTCCGGATCGTTCCTTCAAATTTCTACAATTATCCCGAATCTTCGATCGATAGTAAACAAGCCGATCCAGAAGATTCTACAACAATATCGACTAACGAAAATTATCAACGTTATACAATGCCTTTCCTAACAACAATGCAAACTCAAAGGTAAATAAACTCCATTATTGAATACTTTGCAAATCGAAACGATTAGATCTATCGTACACGCTTCCGACATACTTTTGTTCGCGTTTCAACGTAACACACACAAAATGCCCACATTGCCAAATAGCCACATCATAGGAAGCCCCAGCGACCACCCGGCAGAAAGCGTCCAATACCCCCAAGCTGATCCAACAGACCTCATACACAAATAAGGAGTTTTGTCCCGGAAGAGTTTTCAAGAAAAAAGATAGGTGACGGTCTAGCGAAGAAGAAGATAGTATAGCAGATTGATAGAACAGAGCAGGAATGAGAAAGAACAAATGAGAAAGACAGCGACAGTGGGAATTTAAAGCACACCAAATCAAAAGCTGCAGCTGCGAGTACTATTGCACAGGGGACATACTATTCTGAGGACACCCTCCTCACAGGCTTAGATCTGAGCAGTTTTTATGCTTGCAAAACCAGCTACTCGAATATCTCCGACATATTCCAGAACAACACAGAGAACGGCATACAATACTGATGAAGCGAAGGATAATAATAATAATAATAATAATAATAATAATAATAATAATAATAATAATAATAATAATAATAATAATAATAATAATAATAATAAAGTATGCTTATATAGCTCATGGCTGGGCTCACCGCTCTTAACATAGAATATATCTTTAGAACAAACATAAACAATAAATCAGAGTATGCAAGCATTCACACCAACCGTACTCACAAACAATACAAGAAAAATATTGTTATAATGGCATATTAGATAATAATAAGATTCACCATACAAATTTAAAATATAACTAAAAATTTGTTACATCTAACAATGGTTAATTAATACAATGATCGGATAAATTTAAAAAAAAGACAAGATCCGCCTCCTCACTATTGCTGAAATAAAATATTATCAATATTATAATGTAGAAACTAATGCAAAAATAATTATATAAAAATAATTAGATACTCAGATCTAAATGTACAGACTATTTACATGTCAAGCCATGGACGGCACCCCACCGGCATCCGTCGGAGTCATCAATATCAACTATACCGAGGTGGGATTCAGGCAGATGGAGAGCATGTCCCAGTAGAAGAATTTGAACGTGTTATTGAAAACCTCCGAGATTAAATTTAGCCCTCAAGTCAATGTTGCGAGAAGCACGTTACACATCAAAATTGAACTGGATGACATGAGAACCCTGGTAGCTAATACTTCTAACATCCCGTGCCAGCCTGTTCCATCACACTCTCGTCCTGTACACAGTGCCAAAAAGCCCTCGCCAGAAGCAGCAAACCTTCCATGCCAGTCATCCATGACGGCCAAAAAACGACCCACACCCAAACCCCGAACTAGGTTTGTCTTAAACCCCAAGCCTCAGAAAAGGCATACTGTGACAAAAGTTTTTGAAGACGCTGATGAAAAGGGAACGTTTACAGAATCAACGCGCTTCTCTGTCAACCACAGAAGATGAATCCACAGAGGTCAACCCTTGCAGCAGTCAGTACCCTCCTAAAGCTACCACTTCAAATACTAACCCTGGAGTGTCCAACAAAGACTGACCACAACTTGCAGATCTCAATCTAGGCGCAGAAAAACTTATCTTAAGTGACTCTGTTGTTGAAGGTTTACATGGAAATAAGATGTCAGTAACAAATAAATCCACACAAGTTCTACTATTTCTGGATTAGACAGGTCACAACTTATCGACATGTTGAAAGGTACCACTGCACACAGTGATCTTAATACCCCAGTGTTTATTGCATATATATGCCATGCATATTGACATTAATGTCTGTAAACGTGGACAAGTCTTGGTTAATCAAACCTGGCGCACTATAGTAATTCAATGATGCTTCCATAAGGTAAGAATACTGCTGTCTCCCATCCTCCCACAATGCAACAATCATACTCACATCAATACTTGCATTGATGATTCTAACTTCTGTATGCGGAAAGTCTGTGAACAGCTGGATGGAGTTGACGTGGTTGACAGTGACATTACCTTCTATACTCTCTTTGGCAAGGTGAAGACGGGCTGGTTCAGGGACCAAATTCACCCCAACATCCGAGGTACTAGTGGCCTTGCTGTGAACATCAAATGGTCCTACTCAAAGACCAGTGACGTCATGTCACACAAAATTCAAATCCGTGACAATTCTCGACAACAGACCAAGTTCAGAACACCCCAGCCAACAGACCCTCAATTACTGTTCTGCTAAGGCCTACAAGTGACTTACGTCATGATCCCATGCAGGCTCAAACAAGTCGTCTTTTGTACTCTGCTGTTGTCAAAGGGATTTATTAACATGATCCAGCCCCTTTTAACCAGAAACATCTACCATCGCAACAAATTAATGGAAGATCCCCATACAGGCACACAACAGTCACAGTGGTTTTCAGCAACATCCCCGTCGTCAGCAACAGCAGCCACACTCAGATATGCAGCCTTTGGACCTTGCTAGCCAAAGTCAGTGTGCACCCTTAAATAACCAAGAAAATAAGTTTTGTTTAGCATCCTTTCTCGCCTTATTGTGGGAAACTAATAAACTAATCTTCCCAGTGTTGCCAAAGTGCAAATTTTGTGTTAAAAAAAGATATTATTATTATTTTTAGTGATATCCTGATAACTATATATATTATTCAGTTAAGTGCGGTGCATTCATACTGCTCAACATTTATTGGTGCACGAGTACTCCTTCATGAAACTAATATTTAACTGACTGAAAGTAGAGTGCACATTTCGGGCTTTGCAGTTCAGATCTGAAGATGACTTATTTGTTTCATTGACAAAATAACCTTTTGAACATTTATTATTTATTTCAGCTGTTTATTTATTTGAGCTGTTACGGACGATACCTTGTTATATGTTTAGTTATTAATCTTTTCAAATTTCTTGTAAATATTTTAAACTACGCATAATTAATTGTTCTATCAATCTACTATACTATCTTCTTCGCTAGACCAGTCACCTATCTTTTTTCTTGAAAACTCTTCCGGGACAAAACTCATTCTTGTGTGAGGTCTGTTGGATCAGCTTGTGAATATGTAACAAGAGGACCAGTTTACCCGCAAATTTTGAGCTTTTGCTTGTTTAGTCAGTGTAGACTTAGAAGGTCACTGTTAGTCTGAAGCAGACGACAGAAGTGATCAGGCGTAACACAGTTGTAGCTTGACGCTCGCACAGTTTAGTGACATCATCGCAGCCTACGATAGAGCTTCGATTTTACATCCACTCCAGAATTTTTCAGCCAAAGAGTACACAGCTAGAGTAGGTAGAACGGGTTCTGGCTGATTGAAGCAAAGGCTAGGTAGAAGGTCATTCGTGTTGAAAGCTTAGAGGAGTACACAGCTACACTCTAGAGAATCTCTCCACTGATAGACCAGGGAAGCAGTACTTGTTGAATATTCGAATTCAATCAAGTTAGCCACGGCCTGACATTGTCAAAAAGGTAAATGAACATACTTTTGTTTCATCGTGATGTATATATATTATTGTTGAATTATGTTTGTGAAATTTGCTATGCTTAGAATGAAATTGTAGTCCAACGTTGCGTGACCACGTGTCGAACATGACTGGGGTTGACGCCATGTTGAATTCCATATGGACCCACTGTTGTTTAACTATATGTGTGCTTGCAGACCAGTGGCTGTACCAGAGAATGTGTATAATATACATTTTTTCTTTATGTGTATAGTTAGCCAAGATTTATATTTATAAATGTATAGGAAATTAGAGTGGAGATTCCAGTGGACCATGGACTTAGCAGAATGTTCGTCGCTTATATATAGATATGTGGAGCTAATCACTGAGGGCTACTTCGGCCGTCAGTGAGACGCTCTGCACACACCTATTATACAGGGTTGTGCAGAATTTCGTCTCATATGTTACAGACGAGCAGGCATTGTATCGTGAGCCCAACTCGGCGAAAGACCAGAACAAGTCGTTGCTGAAAGTTGGTCTGCAGAGGCCTCTCTAGCAATGAGCCAAGAGAACCCACTAGTCTAGCCACAGGGAAAAAACTCCAAGACAACACAGCGTGTCAAGGAATCAACCGCAACACAGCTCTTCGGACACTGAGCTAAGTACACAGCCTTCAGTGCACTAAAACTGTAACAACGGACCACAGTAGTCCACTCTTCAAGAACTCTGACCATTAGGGCAGAAAGTATCCAGTGCCCTATGATGAGAAAGTAGCTGCCTAGACCTATCAGCGAGCGAACCATTCGCAGTGACATTTGAACTTTTAAGTTAGTTTCGTACTTTGAAGATCGTGTATAGAGTAGAGGAAATAAATGTGTGATTTTTACTGTTATCAAGTGGCTGGACTACATATGTTCCATAGCCGTGTGAAAGCTAATGTGACAGTGATCTTTTACCATTTTTCTATCTATCTCTGTACCCCAGCCTAAACACAGACCGAGCTAAACAAATAAATGTATTAAGTGAAGTCAAAGGGAGATTCACTAGCGATCCCCATAGACTAAGACGAGTGGGTAATAGCAGTCCATTGTGCAGAGCCCAGCAACAATAAAACCCCACGTCACAGAATATTGGACGCATTCTGTCAAATGGTCACTGGGGCTTCCTATGATATTATTATTTAGCGATGTATGCATTTTATGTGTATGTGTTTTGTTGATATTTTATAACGATGTTTGTATTCTATTTTGTTTTTGTAAACGGGGGTTCGATAAATTAGAGGATAGACTAGGCGTCCCCTGCGTATGATGTCTTTATTGTAAAGTGACCGGGTTACATTACATTACATGATTATTGCTTTAGGCCCAGCGGACTCTTCCGAGCCAAATCAGGACCAGTATAGCCGAATCAGGACCACAAAATCAAGACCACAACTTCGCTGAAAGAGGACTCGTCTCCGATCCGCACAAAAGATCTGCCGAAACAACCCCAGCGGCAACACCGAAGGCACTCCACCAGCCGGTCACTCTACAACAAAGACATCCCACGCAGGGGACGCCGAGGCCACACTTCAACCTATCGAACCCCCGTTTACAAAAACAAAATAGAACATCAACATCATTACAAAACATCACCAAAACACACACACACCCACACATACTTGCGCAGACACCGTTATTTGGACTTTCCTCTATCGCCACATACGTTCTGTGGACAATGGGTCGTGCTACGACCCCCTTTTTAAGTACTTTAAAGTGTTCTAACCCTAACCCTAGCCCTAACCCTCACGGATCATTAAATGGACGTCCCAACAAGGAGGTCTGTCCAAAGAACGTATGTAAACTTGCACTAGTTTGTCCCAATAACGCCGTGTAAACATCCTCACGCACACACACACACACCCTAACGCTTAACCTAACCCTAAAACAGCTGTAACACTACCGAAACCCTATTTTGACGTCAAAATAGGGCAGCCTTCCAAAAAGTCAAAAGAAACCATGTGGAGTTTCATGAGTGTGTCACTGTAACGTCGTTTCTACATGCCCACCCACCCACCCACACACACACACACACCCACCCACACACACACAATGCCCACATTGTCAAACAACATCACAGGAAGCCCCAGCGACCACCCGGCAGAAAGTGAGTTTTGTCCTGGAAGAGTTTTCAAGAAAAAAGGTAGGTGACTGGTCTAGCGAAGAAGAAGATAGTATAGTAGATTGATAGAACAGAGTAGGAATAAAAGAAAACAAAGGAGAAAGACAGCGAAGGTAGGTGACTGGTCTAGCGAAGAAGAAGATAGTATAGTAGATTGATAGAACAGAGTAGGAATTAAAAAAAACCAAAGGAGAAAGACAGCGACAGTGGGAATTTAAAGCACTACATTTCCAGAAAGTTGGTAAACTATTTATACTGAAACCCCCGGCACTTCCACGGGGGTAACTGACCGGGTGGTGGGGTGCCTTCAACGTTACCACTGGGGTTGTTTCCGCAGACCTTTTATATGGATCAGGGGTGAGTCCTCTTTTAGCCAAGTTGTGGTCTTGATTTTGTGATCCTGTTTCGGCTCTTTGCAGTCTGCTGGACCCTGTAAGCAACGAATAACGAACTAACTAATAAACCTTAAGCAAACAAATTCAAGAGGAGTTGATGAACTGGATGGAGAAAAAAAACCTGTCTGCTCCCCTTCTATATATTAATCGACAAGCCATTTTAGATCACGAGGGGCCGTTTTAGCCAACCAGCGGCTTTGTTGTGAAGCTCGATTTGAGCTTCACTTTGCTCGAATTTGTGCACATTACAGCTGAACAGTCCGTATAATTGCTTCCACGCGAGTTTTGCCATTCGCCGCTCGATCACGCGCTGCCGATACAACGAAACTTAACATTATTTTCGATCGCAAAACGGCTTTATTTTGCATTTTACTGCCTTGAAAATGTACTGCAAACACGTGGGAAAAATGTGCGAGTCCAACCAATCACTCTTGACGTTGGCTACGACAGGCCCCGCCTTCATTTCCGGTTTGAGTGAAGTGATTTCTCTCCTTAGCCTTCATTTCATAAATTTGTCCCATAACCCGAAGGTCGTAGGGGCACCACAGATGATCGCTTAACCAGCATACTCCATCTTTCTCTGTCCTCAGCAGCCCTCATGGCTTCGCTCAGTGTCAAACCAGTCCATTCTCAAATGTTGTCCTCCCACCTCTTTTTCGGTCTCCCCCTTCTTCTACCTCCTTGCACTGTGCCTTGCAGAATGGTCTTTGCAAGGCCTGATGATCTGGTGACGTGGCCATACCATCGGAGTTTCCGTTTCTTCACCACTGTGAGCAGGTCATCGTGTTGTCCAATGGCTTGTGTGATGGTCTGTCGGACTTCAACGTTGGTGATGTGTTGGGTATAGGAAATGCACAGAAGTCTTCTGTAGCACCTCATCTCCATGCTTTGTATTCTTCGTTGGAGATCTGCTGTGAGGGTCCATGCTTCGCAAGCATATAGGAAGATGGAGATGACCAGAGAGCGCAGCAGTCTTACTTTGGAATGTAGACTGATGGTTCTGTCTTTCCAAATGGGCTTCAACCTTGTCAGGGCAGCAGTTGTTTGTGCGATCCTGGAGAGGACTTCCTGTCGAGACCCATTGTCTGACACAATGGCTCCTAAATATTTGAAGCTGTGCACTGTGTTGAGGGATTGGCCTTGTACTTTGATGTCCGTGTTGATGCCATTGGTGTTGTTGGTCATCATTTTGGTCTTCTCTGCACTTATTTCCATTCCATAAGCTCTGGAGGTGGTGTCAAGCCTCTGTACAAGCTGTTCAAGTTCTTGTTCCTCTCCAGCCAATCCATCAATATCATCCGCAAAACGAAGATTGGAGATTGCTCTGCCCCCTATGCTGACTGTGCCTTCGTGATCTGCAAGAGCATCTGACATGATGCGCTCTATGAAGATGTTGAAGAGTGTTGGGGAGAGTAGGCATCCTTGACGCACACCGATTGTTGTTCTGAACCAGTTCCCGATGACGCTGTTATGGAGGACTGCACTGGTAGCCTTGTCATACAGGCTTTTGATGACTTCTATAATTTTAGGGCTGATGTTGTACACTTTCATGGTTGCCCATAGAGCTGCATGCCAGACTCGGTCAAATGCCTTCTTGAAGTCTATGAACACATGATATAGATGTTGTTGGTGCTGTAGGTATTTCTCACAGATTATTCTGAGGTTGAAAATCTGTTCAGTGGTACTTCGCCCTGCCATGAATCCTGCTTGTTCTTCAGCTATGATTTGTTCAGCTTGTGGTTTCAACCTGTTGAGTATTATTTTCAGGAGGACCTTGCTGGGATGGCTGATGAGGCTGATGGTGCGGTAATTTTCACACTCCTGAAGGTTACCTTTTTTGGGAAGAGTGATGACAAGCGACTGGGTCCATGGTGTAGGCCATTCCCCACTCTGCCAGATCTTGTTACAGATAATGGTGAGAGCATCAGTCATCGCTTCTCCTCCTGCTTGTAGCAGTTCCGCTGGTATGTTGTCCACTCCCGCTGACTTCCCTTTCTTCAGCGATTGCACTGCTGCCTCAACTTCTTCCCGGAGAATTGGGAGGATTTCTTCTTCTTCTCTGCTCTCGGGACATGCTAGAACTGATGGGTCTCCATTTGGTGTATGGTTGTAAAGGTCAGAGCAGTACTCTGTCCATCTGTCCAAGACTTCTTGTTCTTCTGTAAGGCAAATGCCAGACTTGCTTTGGATAGTGGAGACTTTGGGCTGTTTAACACTTGTCAGCCGCTTCACAGTCTGGTAGGCCTTCTTGCTGTTGTTCTTGTTCAGATTGTTCTCTATTTCCTGGCATTGATCTTCTATCCAGTTCTCCTTTGCTGTGCGCATGCCTTTTCGGATGTCATTGTTGATTTTTCGGTAGACATCAGCTCCCTGTGAGGTGTTCTTTTTCTTTTTTAACTCTCTTCGTTTATCACACAGATCCAAAAGTTCAGGTGTGATCCACGGCTTCTTCTTTGGTCGGTGCTTGCCAAGGATCTCAGTGGCGGCATCTGTTACAGCTGAGTTGAAGGTATTGGTCATGGTGTTGACATCTACTTCGCCTGCCCCAAAAATAAGCAGTGGTGCAAATTTCCCTCCAATTGTGGCCTGAAATATTGTTGCCACCTCCGGGTCTTGCAGTTTGTCCAGGTCGAACTTCAGCCTAGTGCACTTTGCTGTATTTACTCTCTTCAAATGGAGCCGGAAAGATATCATCACGAGATCGTGGTCACTTCCAATGTCTGCTCCTGGAAAAGTGCGTGTCCTGCCAATGTTGATGCTTGATCTGAAGCGTTTCTTGACCATGATGTAGTCGATCTGGTTGTGATGTTCCCCGCCGGGACTGTGCCATGTCCATCGTCTGGATTTTTTGTGGAGACCAAGCGTGTTTGCCAGTACTAGATTGTTGTATCTGGCAAACTCCAATAGCCTCAGACCCCTGTCATTTGTCTCGTTGTTGCAGTGGGGTCCGCATGTGTCTCCCCAGTTGTGGTGCGCATCTTGGCCAACCTTGGCATTCCAGTCGCCTTGCACTATGACTATGTCCTTCTTCGGCACTTGGTCAAGGGCCGCCTGTATATTTTCATAAAAATCCTCCACTTCGCTGTCTTCATAGTCTGATGTTGGAGCATAGGCCTGGATGATGGTAATGTTGAAAGGGGTTGCTCTCAGACGGATGGTAATGAGTCTACTGGAGACTGGGCGGCAACCCATGACAGTGGCTAGAATGTTCTTGTGGACCAAGAATCCAACGCCGTGTTCGTGCCTGTCATCTCTACCGCTGAAATAGAGCTTGTGGCCTTTGTCAGTCGTTGTTTCACCTAGGCCTTTCCAGCGCAGTTCGCTGATACCTAGAACGTTCCATCGATAGTGGTCCAGCTCGTGGGCCAGTTCTTCTAATTTTCCTTCCGCAGTTAGGGTCCTGACATTCCAGGTTCCTATGACGATGTTGTTTCTCGTGCGGATCTTGCTAATTTGTCCATCAGTAGCATACTTTTCACCTCCGTCCTGGTGGCCAACGGAAGGCGCGGTCCTTGTGTAGCCGGGCGACGACCGATCCGGCATGGAATTAGTGGATATGTAGGCTACAATGGAACATTATATTCTCAAATAAATTTGACTTCACTCAGTGGCTGACAGCTTGGACACCCAAAGATAACCTTAAACGGGCATAAAATCAGAAACACAACAAAGAAATATAATAGATACTTTTAATTATACAACAATACAAGACAAATGAATTTTCGTGCTTTGTTTGCTCTTCTTCAGATTAAAAACAAACATAAAATTACTAAATGCTGCAGAATGCACAAAAAAGTCACTTCCAGGAAAATGTTTGAAACGGGCATATAACATCAGGCCCAGCAATTGGGTCAACACAAATTTATTTGCACGGGTAATAACTGCTAGTATTACTGAAATTTTAACCAATATATACAATTTATGTACTGTATTTGTAAAATGGTGTGGGTGTGGTGGTAGTAAGAAGAGTCAGTCGCACACAAGTGGGTTGCATAATTATGTCCACGAAGACCAGGCGTTTGGTGTTAAGTTCAGGCAAGGAATTTATTGCTTCTTATTGAGTGACTAAGAGACGAGATATGACAAGACGACCCTGAAAACAAATAAGGGGTCTCATAAACATAGGTCTCTAATCTTTAAATGTTTATAAAAGTAGTAATCAAAATATTAAACAACATAATCAATTGTAAACAATATATCAGAACTAAAAACATACATGATGTTTATATAATGTGATAATCAAAACACTTAGAAGTCATTTTCGGTGTCACTTTCAGTGACTCAAAATTAGAGTTCACAATTACAATTTTACAAAAAAAAAAAAGAAAATATTAAATGGGTTAAACTTTTGAAGGATATAATAAATAATGACTTAATGAATAAACTCGACGTTATACTACATCATCATCATCATCATCATCATCATCATCATCATCATCATCATCATCATCATCATCATCATCATCATCATCACCTATCAATAACAAATTATTGATAATATTAAATGATCAAGACCATGCGACGTTCATACAATATCAAACATGACAAATCTTATTAAAAAACAAAACAATTAATACACTACATTTTAGAATGATGATGTATGAAAAATCTTTTTTTTCTTCAAATCACTACCTATTCCCGAAAATGTATTTCGAAGTAAGTCGAATTCACCAAAAGATACATAGAAATATATTTACAAAAGTTATATAAATATTAAAGCAGAAAATAAATGCAAAGTTCACAATCAATGCAATATTCAAAAACAAGAAAATATTCAACGTACCCATTCAGTGTGAAACAGGTCCAAGAAAACAACACAACTACAAACACAAACTTAACTTGAAAAAGTAACGATAAGTAAATTTAGTACTATCACTTCCTATAATACACAAGCTGACAAAACTGACTGGCTGAATGACTGATAACGACCACTACAACTACATAATCTGAGACGCTGCTGGCACTAAGGCTACGAAAAGACTGACAACTTCCTCTCTGATAATATTTCCCAAATCAGAATTATATTCATGGAAAATAATCTCTGCTGTACAATTATGAAAAAGGCAAAAAACTTATTATATTATTATAAATTAAATCAGTCAAATGCCTAGGACGGGATCGCTATTCTGTGCTCTCCTCCAGTCAATGGCAGAGAACTCGGCGACGTCTCCTCGTCGGGATCGGCTAGGACGTCGATGGCAGCAGCATACAAGCTCGGGATCTCGATCGCCGGACAAGTCGTCACTCCACAGATGGTGTTCACCGACTCAGCCGCAATTTCTTCTTCGTGTGGCACATCAGGGCTATGTAGAAGTCGAGACAGGATGTCGGCATCTGTGTTCAGGTGTCCGGGCTTGTACTTGGTAGAGAAGTCAAATGCCGCCAACGCTGCCAGCCATCGATGTCCCGTGGCATCAAGCTTCGCCGTGGACAGGACGTAGGTCAACGGGTTTTGTCGGTGAAGACGGTAAACTTCGACCCGTACAAATAGTCCTTAAACTTGTCGGTGACGGCCACTTCAGCGCGAGAAATTCAAGCTTGTGTACCGGGTAGTTGCGTTCGGCCTTCCCCAAAGCTCTGCTGGCGTAGGCTATCACGCGCTTGAGTCCTCCGCTTTTCTGGTACAACACAGCCCCAAGCGTCGTCCGCGAAGCGTCGGTATGTAGCTCAAAGGGCTTCGTGTAGTCAGCGTAACCAAGGATCGGAGGTGTGGACAAAGCTGTCTTCAGTCGTTCGAACACCTGGTTCTGTTCCTTGTCCCAAGTCCATTGGATCTGCTATTGCTTGAACTTCCTTCCGCGTTGTTTCTTGGCCGGCGTTGGCATAAGGACGGTGAGCGGTGCGGCGATCTTGGCGAAGACTTCACGAACTTCATGTAGTATACTCCTATCCGGCGAAGCCCAAGAAGCGTCGAACGTCTTCAGGTGTCTTCGGGGTAGATCAACTTCTAATCGCCTCAGTCTTGGATGGGTCTGTGCCAACGCCGTCTCGCGAAACGGTGTGCCCAACGTAGACGATTCGTTCCCGGAAGAGGTAGCACTTGTTGGGGTTCAGTTTCAAGCCGGCCTCTCGAACGCGCTTGAACACTTTCTGCAACCGTTCGACGTGTTCTTCGAAGGTGCGCGAGAAGATAATGATGTAGTCCAGGTAGATCAAGCAGATCTTCAGGTGGTAGTCACCTAAGATTTCCTCCATCATCCTCTGGCACGTTGCAGGGCTGTTCGTGAGGCCAAATGGTAGCCTGTTATACTCTAAGAAGCCAAGTGGACCTACGGTGAACGCTGTTCTCTCTTTGTGACTCTCTTCGGTCTCCACTTGGTAGTACCCAGACTTCATGTCGAGCACGCTAAAATACTGGGAGCCCGACAGACAGTCCAGATTTTCACGAAAATGGCTTCGCTTCTTGGAACGAAAGTCGTATCGCGTTAAAGAGGAAGTCACGTGATCTTCAAAAATCTGTGACGTAGTACAACCGAACCTCCCAGCGAAAGTGATTTCGTTGCAGCATCTATGTATAACCTTTGAGGGAAAAGATGTACAAGAAAGGAAGATACGAGTTATAATTTTAGAGGAAAAATTCTACAGGGGAATAAGATAGTGGTAAGAGATGATTAAAGTTTGCTTAGTCTAGCCTGCTTACAATAGTGACTCCGGTGTACAAAGTGTTAGTATAACGTTGGCACGTGCGATATACATCGCCTGGTCAGCATTTACTGCAGTTGCTGGCCGGGAAGGTTTATAGTTTGCATGGTCAGTTGCATGACGCATACAAGTACCTACTTCCGGCTATTTTTCCTATAGGGAGCGCCCGGACAGTTCTTAGTTCATGATTGGCTGGAGCCTGGCGCATTACCTTATCTAGAGAGAGATGCTTCTTGGGAAACTTGTAGTATTTAACCCACGACGAACAAAGAAATCTTCCTCTTATCTCTGGTCTCCTGCTTCTGACAGACCTAGAACAACTTTGCTCCATCTTGTCTAGGGGTAGCCCTTAGAGTGTTTTAATTTATAATGTGACTAAGAGCAGGAGAGAATTTATAGTAATGGTAGAATATGTATAGAGTATAAAGTATAGGTGTACAATGCTTAGAAATTGGTGTGGGAGCAGAATTAGATGGTAAGTAGTCAGTGAGTTAGTGAGTGAAGATTGATTTTTAGGGCAAGAATTAGTGGTTTCCCAAAGGAGGAAAGGAGAGTGGAAAAGAGAAGAAAATGAGGTAAGATGAAATGAATTTATTTGAACATCGTATGTATTGTTAGTTAGAGTTTATGTGCATGAGAATCTTATGTTACTTGAATGATGTATATTAGTTAGATTATTAAAATTGGATAAATGAAGATAAGCTATAGTTATTGTGATTTATTTGAGCGCATGGCAAACCTTTGTGAACGAAAGTGAGATTGGTTTTATTTTGTATGTCTTAAATTATAATTTGGTTTGTCATGCCCTTTCCCCGTACAAGTATAAAATTAAGTAGTTTAGATTAACTCTCACAAGATAACGCAAATATAGAGACGCGTTACATATGTATCTTTTTTAGTTCGCTGCATGAGTTCTGTACACAGAAAGCTGTAGGCTAATTGATATCAAACTCACAAAACATTACGCGTTTTGTTTAGTAAGTGACTGCTGGCAAGTTGAACAAGGGTGTAACGAAAGCTCCTCTTTGGTCTAACTATACCTATATCTAAGTGAATGGATAAATAAAACAGAAAGACGAAAGAATCACTATCTTATGTAGTCTTTCACTCAGAAACAATGTATTTGTTTAGTGATGTGAATGTCTGTTCTGCATATGCGCGTTCTCCCGTTCTCTCTTCTAATACAACTAACTCTGACTCCAATTATCTGTCACACCCTCTTATAATACAAAATACGACAACCACATGTATATTATCTTACAAACATTCCAAGTCAATATTTCCACAAGTACAACTCGTCTTCAAAACCCACCTCACAAATATTTTCAAATACTCATGTACAGAACAGTAGAAAAACGAATACTCACAGTTTGCATTATACCACACAGTATTATAAATCCAAAGAACCACTCACAATATTATAAGTCCACGATTCAGCACATCATAACTCCACGACTCCCACAGTTTGCTTTGTACCACACAATATTATAAGTCCAAAGAATTATTTACAATATTATAAGTCCAAAGAATTATTCACAATATTAAAAGTCCAAAGAATTATTCACAATATTATAAGTCCGCGATTCACCACATCATAACTCCACGACTCCCACTGTCATAATCTCTCTATCTACACCGTCTTTCCCCCTTCGTCTCTCTTCTCTCATTCTACTCCTCCTCTTCTTCTTCGTCGCACTTCTCTCTTCGTCAGCTCTCCTCTTCGTCAGCTCTTCGCTCTTCGTCAGCCCTTCTCTCTTCGTCAGCTCTCCTCTTCGTCAGCTCTTCTCTCTTCGTCGGCTCATCTCTTCGTCAGCTCTCCTCTTTGTCAGCTCTTCTCTCTTCGTCAGCTCTTCTCTCTTCGTCAGCTCTTCTCTCTTCGTCAGCTTTTCTCTCTTCGTCAGCTTTTCTCTCTTTGTCAGCTCTTCTCTTCGTCAGCTCTTCTCTTCGTCAGCTCTTCTCTTCGTCAGCTCTTCTCTCTTTGTCAGCTCTTCTCTTCGTCAGCTCTTCTCTTCGTCAGCTCTTCTCTCTTTGTCAGCTCTTCTCTCTTCGTCAGCTCTTCTCTTCGTCAGCTCTTCTCTTCGTCAGCTCTTCTCTCTTCGTCAGCTCTTCTCTCTTCGTCAGCTCTTCTCTCTTCGTCAGCTCTTCTCTCTTTGTCAGCTCTTCTCTTTTCGTCAGCTCTTCTCTTCGTCAGCTCTTCTCTCTTCGTCAGCTCTCCTCTTCGTCAGCTTTTCTCTCTTCGTCAGCTCTCTCGTCTTCTTCTCGCTTCCTCTTCCTTTTCTTCTTTCCTTTCTTCTTCGTCGTATTCTTCTTCTTCTTCTTCTCTCTTCCTGTTCTCCTTCTCACTTCCTCTTCTTCTCTTCTTCTTCGTCGTATTCTTCTTCTCTCCTCCTCACTTCTTCTTCTCCTCTCCTTCTCATTTCTTCTTCTCCTCTCTTCTTCTTTCCCTTCTCACTTCTTCTTCTTCTTCTTCTCTGTAGCCCCGCTACAGGTCTCTCACTCTACAGGGAAATTCTCAGCGAACACTGTCGCCAGAGAGCACACACCCTCTCTCCACTCAAAACATACGAAGACTGACAAAACTCCAGCTCACTAATTTGCCGCCAACTAAAAATTCGTTACGTCATTGACTAGTAGGCCTATACTAATACAAGCGAAACAGCCATCTGTAACCATGGCACAAATCTGCAAATGCAAATGGCAGCCTATCATTCCCCCATTCTCCGGAGGATAGCATGTGGTACATATGATATCCAGGATGTTATCAACAAACTTCAGTCCCAACTCTTTAGTCGAGACACCTTTATCACTTGTGTTCTACATAAACTGTCTCCGGCAAACATGAACTGTCGCTCAGTGCGGATTAGGACAGCACGCTACAAACTCGTACAGTATATGCAGGGTGTGACAATTCAACTCGTCATTAACGTTAAGCCGTTAAGCCTTGTTCTCGGTCATACAAAATTCAAGATATAGTTACTGTCCCCATAAATTACAAGGAAATTTAGTGTCGTTACAAGAAAATTTAGTCATACAGCCACACTTTATCAATGCACGTTAAAACACCACACGTATAATATATATTAGTATAAATATTATTTCCAAAAGAGCGTGCATGCTCAATACAATAATACAATACAACTCATCTTTATTAACTCAAACAAGGAATGCACACAATCGTAGATCATATTAAAATAAATCAGAAGGCACATATAAAGACATATGTGTTAAAGGAACAAAAATTACATCAACCATTAGTACCTTTAAATCACAAAAGATATTCCAGTTGTAAACACATTCATGCAAGCAACTACCATAGTACCCGCTCACAATCCTCCTTTGGGGTGCCGGGGTTTTCGGTATAAATTGTATCCCCACTTTGTGGAAATTATTCTCGTTTGCTCTTTCTCGTTCTTATTCTTTTCTATCAATCTACTATCTTGTTCGCTAGTCCAGTCACCTACATGTACATTTTTTCTTGAAAACTCCCCAAACTCCTCATTTGTGTAGGGGGTCTGTTGGTTCAGATTGGGGATATTGGACGCATTCTGCCAAATAGTACCTAGGGCTTTCTATGGTTTTATTATTTAGCAATGTAGGAATTTTATATGTATGTGTTTTGTTAATTTTTTATAATGACGTTTATATTCTATTGTGTTTTTGTAAACGGGGATTCCACAAATTAAAGCATATCCTCAGCGTCTCCTGCATGGGATGCCTTTATTGTAAAGTGACCGCGGCTGATAGAGTGCCTCCAGTGCTACCACTAGGGTTGTTTCAGCAGATATTTTATACGGATCAGGGGTGAACCCTCTTTCAACCAAGTTGTGGTCCTGATTCGGCTCTTTGTAACCCGCTGGACTCTATAAACAATAACTAACTAAATAACCCGCTCACACAAATTACACAAGCGAAAATACTTGCACAAGCAGACACGCGTATATTACTCCCCAGCGCACACAGTGACACGAGCACTACCATATAGAAACACACCCACGCGCATAATTTGCTACATGCAGGCGCAATAAACGCACACCTTCACAAAAATGAGCCTAACGGGACAAAACTAGGACTAACTGACATGACGGGACAAAACTAGGACTAACTGACATGACACATAAATAATTATGTAAGCCTATGTTGGTACCGATGAAAGTAAGGAAGTCGTCAATACGGGGGATGAACAAGAAAGCGCCTGCTGAAGAAAGACCTGGCGCAGGGGAAAAAAACAACAAAAACATGTCAGTGCTGTTGGGCTAACACAGACGCTGGTATAAGTTCGTGTGGGGCGCAAAGACTATTGTCCTTCTCCCATCCAAACAACCAGGGTCTGTGAGTTGGACGGATGAATTCCGACTTTAATGGTTGGTATCAAGGCCCTTATAATAAATAGGTTAATTTTTTTTTAAGTTTGGAGCTCATAAGCGATTCCACACATTAATGCAAGTTTACCTTAGCAGAGGTCATGGTGAATGACTTAGCAGAGCTCGTGGTGAATGTATCTTCTTTTGCCATCATCGAACATTGCAATTACAAAAACATAACATAAGCGCAATGAAATAATAAAGAGCAAAGTTATAAAACACACAAAAAAAGAGCAATAAAGAAATCAATATCAATTAATACATGGGCAAGAATGAATTAGGTGATGTTCTATCCACTAAAGCAAGTGATAGTGTAGAGAACGAGGACTTAGGTCCTGGTGTAAATAATGCTACATAGTACATATTTAGTTAACACTACTCGAAGCCTAGGCGGGGCTAAGATTACTCTTCTGGAGTATCGCATGGCACAAATTACATTACATGATTATTGCTTTAGGTCCAGCGGACTCTTCCGAGCCAAATCAGGACCGGACAACCCCTGATCCGCATAAAAGATCTGCTGAAACAACCCTAGTGGTAAAACTGAAGGCTCTCCACCAGCCAATCACTTTACAATAAGGACATCCCACGCAGGGGACGCTGAGGCTGTTCTCTAATTTATCGAACCCCCGTTTACAAAAACAAAATAGAATACAAACACCATTATAAATTATCAACAAAACACATATAAAATGCCTACATTGCTAAATAATAACATCATAGGAAGCCCTAGTGACCACCTGGCAGAAAGCGTCCAATATTCCCAAACTGATCCAACAGACCTCATACACAAATAAGGAGTCTTGTCCCGGAAGAGATTTCAAGAAAAAAGGTAGGTGACTGGTCTAGCGAAGAAGAAGATAGTATAGCAGATTGATAGAACAGAGCAGGAATGAGAAAGAGCAAATGAGAAAGACAGCGACAGTGGGAATTTAAAGCACTAAATTTCCAGAAAGTGGGGATACTATTTATACTGAAACCCCCGGCACCCCAACGGGGGTATGGCACAAATTCGCACGAAAATAAGTATTCAGAAGCAAATAACTACTTAAAACATCTAGCAGAAAATAAAAGAATTCACACACAAATTATTTAAAGAAAGACCCTGAAAATATGTTTTATGTACAGACAGAGATATGTTAACACAAATACCCGATGGCACAGTAACTGAATGTAACAAACATGCTGCGTTGATAACAAAATTTAATAAAAAAAAGCAATAATGCACACCAAATAGATAAAACAACGCCTACAGATAATAACATTACTGATGTAAACTTCGTATAAACTATACACAAATTGTTAGAGTTCACTAAATACATTTTTGAAATTGTGCAACAAAAATTTGAAAGGCCAGCTAAGACAATTTTGTAAATCTATTTACTGTTCAGTGAAACAATGTTTGTATCACAGCAGAATCTATTTATTTATCTATTGGGGGTGGAGAAGGGTGTGTGTGAGGGTGAGGTTAATGGAGGGGGGGGGGACCCTCACAGATATCTTACTGGAAGAGGACTACAATCAAAATCTCACTACTATTAATTACCTGCGGTATTACCCTCACTGTTTGTTTGTTTGTTTGTTTGTTTGTTTTATTCCATTTAAAGTGCAGGATGCTTGCGCCTATTTACACTAAAGGCTAAAAGCAGGATATGACAACACAGTTATCACTATAAAATAACAATACAACCACATTAATATGCACATGCAACTGCATTCAACTCATCTTTCATGCCATGTACACAGTGTCAGCTGTTAAAGAAAACGTGTGTTGATGAAGCCGACTTCATAGGTAATGGTCCTAGGAACTGGGTAGACGTTTTTAGAGTTAGGAATGCCGTCCCAGCCAGCATACATGTGGCTATAAAACAACTTAAACCCGGCTCGATCCAGTTCAGCAATGACGTTCAGCTCTTTCCTGGACACTTCAGGGTTATCCAGCTTCCACAGATGGAACTCCACGATAAACTGTTTGATCGTTCTGAGCTCCCCTGATTGGCCCATGTCAGCCAGCGACGGCCACTCCGCACCTTCTGTGTCGATCTTGAACACGTCCACCGTCCTCTGAAACACATACATCACATCCATTACATAAGTCAGTCCAATATCATAGTCATCATCGTTTCGATTTCATCCCAGTCTCTTGCCCCATCAGGACGTGCGGGTTGGCTCGGGTTTATAATTTACAGGCACACGACGTCTTCACTCAATATGTAACCCCCAAATCTACTCTGTTACATCGTCAGAGAATGGGAGAGGTGATGTCAAACCCTATTTCCTTTGAAAACAATACAAGTACCGGTCCAACAGGAGAGAGAAAGTTCACAAAGCATATTGGACAAACCCCACAAACTGTATCATAATTTTGTAGAAAACAAACAAACAAACAAGCAAACATCACAAACATTATATGTGTCATAATTGTTGGGCGTCAGATGTCTATAGGAATGTCTTTAATGCGAAACAAAGTGTCGGGAGTAGGCTATTAGGCCTGCACTATTGTAGAAAGGAACTCTTAAAACATTTCCCAAGATTTTCCAGGTTATCACCAGTGCTCTGACCTTTTCCTACAATTAACAACATGGTTCTTACTTTCGAACTCCGCCAAGGACGGTCCCAAGCCCGGCTGCAAAAGGAGGAGAGTTGGGCGTGCGGTTAGCACCCCCACCCCGTAAAAAATACTACGCTACAGAAACGTCGGCGACAGAAGAAAGAGAAAACTTTGTCCTGGGTTGCACAGGACAGAGGACTCGGGAGAGCTGTTTGTTGACGTCCCATGCCCTGGCAGGGGTGACGGGCATTAAGTAAGTGAGTCAGTCTTACTTTCGACCCAATGCCGTAGCGCAGTGGGTAGGGTGTTCGCCTGACACCTCTATGATCCCGGTTCGAAGCTCGTGGTGGGCATCACTGTCCACCTTAGTACTATGATAGTTCTGGTGGTTCAGTGTTTTTATTTAGGTTCCCATATCCCCTTCTTCCTTGGTGTGGTTATCCCCGTCTGCCATATTAACGATGGTCGGGTGTGAGACGTTTAACTTCAATGTTCAATTCTTACGTTTGTGTGTCCGAGAAGATGCTTGATGTCCGTGAAGCTTTCGATTCTCCAGTCAGTGTTTTTGCCCGGTGACGGCGCCCACATGCTTTTGTCCAGCTGTCCCTTGAAACCTCCGATGCCCAGTTTAAAAAAGGTCACCTTGTCCGAGCGTTGGTAGCTTTTCGGCATGCTGCACACAAGACAGTGCAATACAGTACAATGCAACGCCACTCAACGGAACTTTATTGTACAGAATCAACAAATGATAAGCGTCCACACATACAAATTCAATCAGCAGACATAGAAGCCACAAATAACAGCTAAAAGTCTGCAGAGGTTTGAACACAAACGCACACACAACCACGCACACACACGCACAGAGAGAGAGAGAGAGAGAGAGAGAGAGAGAGAGAGAGAGAGAGAGAGAGAGAAAGAGAGAGAGAGAGAAAGAGAGAGAGAGAGAGAGAGAAAGAGAGAGAGAGAGAGAGAGAGAGAGAGAGAGGGAGAGAGAGAGAGAGAGAGAAAACAACTTTACACGATTAAAACATACCCCACCCTTTGTCACTCTTCCACAATAATAAACATGATATGATGGCAAACCAGTCACACGTATTTCCAAATTCCAGACATTCACACACATAGCCGAAAAATACACATTTCCAAAAGTGTGAAATTTCTTGGTGGCTTTATCACAACGAAGCAAATAAAAAAACACATGGAATAAAAGGCCACGATCTGAGCACAATTATTCAAATCGGATCAGCCAGTCTTTAGATACAGCGCAAAACGTGTTTAGAAAATGCTGAGGCACAATGACCTTGACCTTTGAGAAAGTGCAAATACCAGTGACCTAATATGCTTAGCTGTAGTTACAATATCCGCAAAATAACCCTGATGAATTTCAGTTCAGTTAATCTTGAGAAAAGGCAAAAAATTGGGTTTTAACCCCCCAAAAAAAAGTGAAATTCGTAGGGATGGACCGACAATCGGACTGGTACTGAAGGATGGGCCCATGTTTTTAAGTACCTGTATACCACAACTCAAAACAAATCGCAGTTTTTGAGATATTGAGTTGAAAGTGCTTAGCAGCAAAATGATTCCAGTGACCTTGACCTTTGCGGGAGAGCATATTGACGGGACTGGAATCAGGCCACTAAACAAGATATATAATGTTCCTATATGAAGTTTGGTCCAAATCTGTTAAGTAGTCATGAGATATGGCTTCCCACGCATTGACCGCCCGCCGACCGACATTTGGCTCGTGACTATTTCAAAGTATTCCCACACAAATCAGAGGGAAAGTAACGCATTATTTTATTCCTTATTGATCGAGGTGGCTTAGCTGGCATCTTGGACTGCTTATGGTCTGTCTTAATTGGAAGGCTCGTGGAGGTTCAAGGTTTTTTTTACTCAAAGTTTTCTTTCTCAAGGTTCTCAGATTCCGAACCTAGGTTTCTGAACCTTTTTTTTTTTGTCCAAATGGTTCAGCAACCTAGGTTCGGGAACTGAGAACCTGGAAAGAAAGTTTTTTGAACCTCCCCAAACATTTCACGAATCTTCCAGTTAAGGTAAAAAAAGGTAAAGGTAGTCCCATAGCCTTGTGGCCGTATGGGAGCGTGATGTTTGGAGATCACACTTATCTTGGGCCCGCGTAATGAGGGTGATGGCCATCTCTCTCCCTCGCTGCTTTACCTTCCCCACCCTTAAGAGAGTAGGTACTCAGTCACAGTTGAGTCAACTGGGAGCGTTGTTATTTGTGGCTTCACGTTTTTGCGGTCACCCATCCAAGTGCTAACCGCACTGGACGGTGCTTAACTTGCGACACAGTAGCGAGTGCTCCAACCACTGCGCTATCCGACACCGCCTTGCGCAGCTTGGTTTAATGATCAGTGCGCGATACAGGAATAATTCACCTGCTGATGGCTTAGCCTACTGAGGCGTTCTTGTTTACCTGGGATCAAAGGAGTAAACGTCACAACCGTAGAACCGCGCTGCGTCGTCATCAAATGAAAAATCTTCTTTGATCCTGCAATTGAGATAAATGAATGAATTAATTAATTTTTTAAAAAAAAGAAATAAAATGAATTGAAACAAATACAGATAGATAGATACTCAGTGCTTATAGGGTCCAGCGGACTGCCAAGAGCCGAATCAGGACCACAAAAAATTAAGTAAAATGATATTAAACTGTTAACATTTAAATATTTTGAAAGATGTAAATAAAATCAGTTTCTTCAATAAAATCCAAAGAAGAATACAAGACAAGACGACATGATTTAGATGCGATAAAACAAACCAACATCTTGTAAAAATTGAAACAGGTTCTGACCATTGCATACTTTAAAAACATAATTAAAAGGTACTGAACCAAGATATCTTTCCCTTAAATCAACCAGATCAGCACATTCAGACATAAAATGACGAACGGAAAACGTTTTGTCACATGCAAAGCACCATGGTGGTTCCTCTTTTTTTAAAAGGAAATTATGGATGACACAAGTATGCCCAATATGAAGGCGAGCCAAAACAGTTTCCTCTTTGCGGGTGGACGCAAAGTTAGGCAAAGAAGCAGATAAATCCGGAAGAATTTCAAATAATTTGTTATTGATTTGCTTAGACCATTCAGTCTGCCACAGTCGTTTACAATAAACTCCAGTCATACAACGCAGGTCAGAGTATGGAACAAACTGGAAAATCTCTGAAGGGAAATCTAGATGAAACAAATACAGGTACACTGAAATTGCTAATGCTACCCTTCTGGAGGTGAACTTGCTGATATAACAATATAACAATACTTGTGGAGATACTTGCACCTTTAAAATTATAAAGCATTCACAATCAGGCAGGCACGGTGGTCTAATGGTAGAGCTTTGGCTTGCGGATCTGAAGGTCCCGGGTTCGAGCCCTTGCCGGGCCATTGTGTTGTGTCCCTGGGAAAGGCACTTTACTCCCGTTTTCTACTCCTTTGGATGAGAGTATAAACCGAGGTCTAGTCTGTGTGTCGTATACATTCCATCATAACGGACTTTAAAGATCCTGAAGCTCATGTCCTAGACCTAGATGGGTGAGTGCCGGTGACAAGAATACACCCAGCATGCACTTGGTCCTTCTCCCTCATCCCTGGCTGCCCAGGATTGTGCTCAGTTGTCCGGGCATCAGACCATGGGCCCAAAGGCTGCGGGTGGGAGTCTCGGGCGGTTTGAGTTAGAGCCTGTATCGGCCAGCACTTTGAGCTGCTCTTGAGTTGGTAAAGCGCTATAAAAAAGTGATTTAATTAATTAATTAATTAATTATTCAATCACGCATATCATACAGTGGAATTCATTATACGATGGTTAAGACTTGTGTCGTGAATTTCATGGACACAGAGGTTACTACAACTTACTGCCGAAGACCAAAGCGCACATTTAGTATCAGAGACTGCTAATAAAAAAACCATATCGATCTAAGTCTGATTGATCATCACTGACACACTGACAGTATTGCACTCAATGTAGTCTAGGTATTCAAAGGTAGGTATGTAAAGCTCGAAAACCAGTAAAATGCTACTATGCTACTACACTGTGTAGTATTTAGGTTCATACAGACTCCGAGCACAGGTTAGGCTCGAAACCTAGCTTCTGTGATCTCTGGTTATCATATTGATTCAGGTTTCAGCCTGGCCAGCGAGGAACATGGAAGTGTATCGCCTACCCCCACCATTGGCGATATGACAGACAGGGATGACCAACCCAAGAAGGAGGGGGTAGGGACCTAAATCAACACTGAACCATCCGAGCAATCATACTGCAAAGCCGGACAGTAACAAAAATGGCCACTTTTTATCTTGCCCACCTGGGTTCATCGGTGTGCCAGGCGAACGCTCTACCACTGAGCTACGCGCGGGGAAAACAATACTTCCGTATTAAATACCGACACTGTTTAATAGTGCACCCGTACCTACCAAGCACAAGCCAAACTAGCGTAGCCGAGACTTGCCGAGTACATACAGCCGCGGCGAGTCTCAGCTACGCAGTGTGTCGCACGCCTAGTCCTAAAACACGGTCACATCCAAACTGACAGTCATCCTCTAATCTATAGAGGATTTTGCAGGCTCTGAAACTCAGTATGAATTTAAAATAAAAAAAAAAAAACCACAAAAACAAAAAAGTCATACTTAGCAAGTACGTATTGGACAAATTACTAGACTAATCCGCCTTGAGCCCTAGAAAAGACAACTAAAGACAGCTAAAGACAACTAAAGACAACTAAAGACACCTAAAGACTACTAAAGACAACTAAAGACAACTAAAGACCGGTACCTATAAAGGGCGAAAAGACAACTAAAGACAACTAAAGACGGCTAAAGACAACTAAAGACGGCTAACGGCTAAAGACAACTAAAGACGGCTAAAGACACCTATGTATAGACAACTAAAGACAACTAACCCTAACCCTAACCCTATAAACAACAATAGCCTCAGTTTCGAATCGGGCATTGCATTTTCATTAAATCCGACTTCACAATCACCCAGAACAGCTTTCACCTTGTATCTAAATCAATTATCTTATATAATATACTTGAAAAATATTATTGTTATTTTTTTAAATCCGTTGTACTTTCTACGCGGCAACAAATTTCTGCCATAGCCAATGTCTTTCAAAGATGGCAGGTGTTTTTGGGCTCTTTAAGTTGTTTGTAGCCTTGTATACCCTCTAAAATTTCTACCCCTGGTGTCTTTAGCCGTCTTCAGTTGTCTTTAGGGGTACCTATAAAGGGCGAAAAGACAACTAAAGACAACTTTTAGTTGTCTTTAGTTGTCTATACATAGGTGTCTTTAGCCGTCTTTAGTTGTCTTTAGCCGTCTTTAGTTGTCTTTAGCCGTCTTTAGTTGTCTTTAGTTGTCTTTTCGACCTTTATAGGTACCGCTCGTAAAGTACCTTTAGGCTATCCGCGTTGAATCCTCCGCTCTACTTAATTGACCAGGGCCACACTGACAGTCCCAAACATTATGGTTTGGGGGCCTTTTGTTGAGTTTCATGGGTCAGGAACTCTAACCCGTTGAACTGATACTGGTGCACTGATACTGGTCAAAGACACCCCCGTCATCACCCCTCCCCTCCTTCCCCCTGCGCTAAAAGTGCAAGAAACCTAGCGTAATCTAAATTCCGGTCTTGCTCAGTGAGGAAGTTTTGTTGCTGTTCACCCGGTATGCCAACATTGCGGCTGAAACATTTCCCCCCCCCCTCTCCTTCCCCCTCATCCAAACAAACCCTAAAGACCGGAAGTCCTAAAATAGTTTCGTTCAGTTTTCTATAACAAAGGCAGCAGCAGGAGTTCTGGGATAGCACCAGATAAGACCCTTCCAACACTATGAACTTCACACAATTCCAATAGACTGTCCCAAACTGACAAGAAAAAAAAAACACAAAAAAAAATCCCAACAAAATACCACCTTGCCAGTCATTCTCAAGAAGCAATGCCTAAAATGTATTTCTGTCTGAAGACCCCATTGTGTCCACACATCAACAAAGTTTAAAAAGAAAAAAGAAACTGCCATTGGCCTCATTAATTCATCCTTGACCTAAAGCAATAATCATATAAGGTAATGTAATATAATTCATCCTTGCAATGATTCAAAGGAATATAAAGATACAATTTGCAGATCTGGTTTCAGAGCTGACGCAGGGTTAAGGCTGAACCACGGAATTAGATCACGTAGATTAACGACCCCGGACACATGGCGTATAGGGGAGTAATGCAGCGATTCCAGGATTTTTTAATGTATTTATACTACACTAGTCACTTCGAAGACATGCACAAATGCTCGATCACATACGAAAGAAAGTGGGTATCTTATTACGGAAAACTTACGAAACGGAAGAAAGAGCGTCTTACTACCGAAAAAACAACAATTATTTTCCCCATCGCTCGCGTTTGAAACCGGAGTTTTTGTTTTGAAAACGGATAAGCGGATTTTTACAGTCAAAACGGAGAAAATCCGGTCAAACCGGAGGAGTGAACAGCTCTGTATCGGGTATTATACAGGACTAAGGTGACCATAAATAAAATAACAAACAGCGAAACACAAAACCTCCATCATTATGCTAGTGTTGCTAGTGCTTTGCGCAATCTGTTATTTATTTTGGTGTGTCTTGGCACAGTTCCCTGATTTATCGTTTTTATTTCTGCCGTTAAAACAGACCTTTTCATTGGATTACTGCAAAGTGCTACTTAAATCAACCAGATAAACCCGGACAGTTGGCGATGACAAAGAAGATCACAGTATATGCTGTCAGTCCGTGTAAATTGAGGAATGTTCTATGACGTAAGAAAATGCGTAGTCCCGGTATCGAGTTTTATTTTTAATGGTTTTTGTACCCTGGCAAGCCAGGGTACACAGGTTGCTGTTTAAAATGTAGACAGAGAGACAACTGTTGTCTGCGAGTTTCATTTGGACGATGATACCTCCCCATATCCCCCTTGATACCACACCATACCCCCTCCCTCCTGATATCTCCCCGTCCCCCCCATGATGCCTCACCATACCCCCTTGATACCTCCCCGTACCCACTTGATACCTCCCCATACCCCCTTGATACCTTCCGTACCCCCCTTGTAACCTACATGTACCCTCCTTGATACTTCCCCGTTGATCGTTTCGCAGGTATGGATGAAAGGAATCGATAGTTAGTTAAAATAGATTAAACATCACCATACCCCCTTATGTATACCGGTATCCCCGTTATGCCTACCCATGCCCCTTTAAACCTACCCGTAGCCCCCTTTTACCTACACGTACCACCCATCCCGATCCTTGGTAATAATAATAATAATAATAATAATAATAATAATAATAATAATAATAATAATAATAATAATAATAATAATAATAATAAATATAGAATAATACAAATAGAAATCATAAAAAACACCAAGGTTTGAAAATAAAATTTGATATAAGATATAATTATTAGTGTATAAATAATAATAATAATAATAATAATAATAATAATAATAATAATAATAATAATAATAATAATAATAATAATTAATAAGTTAAAAGTAAAAAGCCTAAATTAAAAAGAAAAATATCCATAATTTTTGTAGTGTAAAAAACATTTAAAAAAAAATAAGGCCTGCTTGAGATTTGAACTCGGGTTTCCAGCATGGCAGGCTAATGTCTTACGAAGTCAGCTACCAATGCTTCGTATAAAGACCGACAATTTTTTGGTCTATATGGGAAAACATGCTGAAACTCCGATTCGATTTTAATTAATCAAATTTAATTAGTTAAACACACAATTTTGTAAGATTGGTGACAGGAGTGCAAAAGTGTTTTGAATGGAAATAAAACAAAATTTACGGTATTACGGAACAGCACGTTCTTGACACGGGTTGAATCGAAACCGCGCGCGGAATGAGGCTATTACAGTTTGTGGACATTTTGTTTATTTATTTATCTCAGAAACGGTTAAACGTTCGGTAAGGAAATGTCGGCTATAACGATTTCGTGGGTTTTGAGCTCACAGCAGGCCGATCGGCAGCGCCCAGCACCTGCCCAGATCAGCGTCCATACCGGACAAACTTTACAGTAGAGGCGAAGAAGGACTTCCGGCTAAGCAATTTATATACATAGATTTGAACTCATGGAGAAGCACATGGAATTGACAGTCAATATGTCGCAATTTTTGCCCACCTTTGAGAGCAGGCCTATTACTTTTCTTCTTAAAATTAATAATACTGGATGCTATACGCGGCTTATTTCTAAATCAGATTGAAAACGAGGCGATCTATAACCAACATACAAGCTCACATGTTACAGACAATCCTACACACACAACAAGCACACATCTATCACTCAGACATGTGGTGTAAAGGCTAGGAGATCGCTATTAGAAAACGGAAAGTAAATCGAAATTGTATTTTCGAAATTTTACACTGACTGCATCCATTACCATTATTGAAGGGAGGAAACCGGAGTACCCAGAGAAGACCCTCGGTGACCTGAATAGTCTCGTACCTAAGTCACGTAAGTTAGCCCCTTGCGGGAATCGAACCCGCGACCTTCGGCATAGGAAACAGGCGACTAACAAACGAGGCCACCTCATCAACCTACATCAAACATAAGCCTGGTCTCTGACATTAAGTGTGCAGTGTGAACTTACCCGAAGGAATAGACCAGACAGTTTGGAGAAGGTCGGTAAGGCAAATCGTCACAGATCCTGTAGCCACCGTCAACCAGTTTACCCAGCTTTACCATCAGATTGCATGGCACTGACGGGTTGTCCAGATATCTGCAGGCAGGTATCACAACTTTAGTCTAAAAGCACTTAACTTCAACGAAGAGAGATTGCGTTTATTTATTTCCTATCCTATCCCTTAACTGGCTTAACACTACTGAAGGTGAAGGTTACCCTTTTTGGGAAGAGTGATGACAAGCGACTGGGTCCATGGTGTAGGCCACTCCCAACTCTGCCAGATCTTCTTACAAATAATGGTGAGGGCGTCAATCATCGCTTCTCCTCCTACTTGAAGCAGTTCCGCGGGTATGTTGTCCACTCCCGTTGACTTCCCCTTCTTCGGCGATTGCATTGCTGCCTCAACTTCTCCTCGGAGAATGGGAAGATTTCTTCTTCTTCTTTGTTCTGGGGACATGCAAGAACTGATGTGTGTCCGTTTGGTTTTGGGTTTTAAAGGCCAGAGCAGTACTCTGTCCATCTATCCAAGACTTCTTGTTCTTCTTTAAGGCATAGGCCAGACTTGCTTTGGATCATGGAGACCTTGGGCCGCTTCACAGTCTGGGAGGCCTCCTTGCTGTTGTTCTTGTTCAGACTGTTTTCTATTTCCTGGGACTGATCTTCTATCCATTTCCCCTTTGCTGTGCGCATGCCTTTTCGGATGTTATTGTTGATTTTTCGGTAGGAGTTAGCTCCCTGTGAGGTGTTTTTTTTCTTTTTCTTTTCTATCTCTCTTAGTTTGTCACACAGGTCCGAACGTTCAGGGGTAATCCAAGGTTTCTTCTTGGAACGGTGCTTGCCAAGGACCTCAGTGGCGGCATCTGTCACATCTGAGTTGATGGAGGTGGTCATGGTGTTGATATCCAATTCACCAGCTCCGAAATTGAGCAGTTGTGCAAGTTTCCCTCCAATTGTGGTCGATTATTCAGTTTAAAGTGCAAGATGCTGCCGTCTGTTTGCGCACAAAAGACCTTTGATGATGATGATGATGATGATGATGATGATGATGATGATGATGATGATGATGATGATGATGAAGTGGAAGATGATGATGATGAAGAGGAAGATGATGATGATGATGATGATGATGATGATGATGATGATGATGATGATGAAGTGGAAGATGATGATGACGATGAAGTGGAAGATGATGATGATGATGATGATGATGATGAAGTGGAAGATGATGATGTTGATGATGAAGTGGAAGATGATGATGAAGTGGAATAGATTATGTTGATGATGATTATGAAGTGGGAGATGATGATGTTGATGATGATTCCTTTTGTCGCTTTCATGGATATTAGCGTGGAAGCGTAGTAAGTGCGTACATATGTGTGTGTGCATGTGTGTGTGCGTGAGCGTGCGTTTGCTTGCGCCTGTGTTTGTGCGTATGTTATTTAAAAATAAATCAATGAAATACCTGTGGTAGAGATAGAAAACTTCCTTATCAGACAAAGCAGACATTTCTTCCCAAGAAGGCAGCTGTCCTAAGGGCTGAAATGAACAGTGAAGAAATAAATGAATAAACTTAAAAAATTCGAAAGTTTTGTTTATGTGGAGGAATGGGAGGCGACTGTTCACGGCTTGGGAGAGATTGTCTACCTTCTATTTGTTGGTTAGTCTAGCCTTGGGTGGTTCCTGCTGTGCAGAATCCTTTGGTGGGGCCATTGGGTTATGCAGGACAAGTCGACACGACATATGTTCTCCCCCACTGACCATTCGTCTTCTGCTTTTGGTGGTGAGCGGGAACTACATAGTCGGCAGACATTTTATGCAGGCTAGTGGCAGTGACCTGCAGAGAGTGTCGTGGCACTAGTCGTGGCCGGCAACCCGGTTTACTATCGATCTCATTTTTGATATGGTGATGATGGTCATTGTTGTCAGGGTGGCGACGTGGTGATCGTCCTTAACGCTCATGCAATAGGACGTTAAGCATCGTTTTTCGTTCGTTACTATCGACACGCTTCACCGCCTTGCAGGGCAAATATTTGCATGTCCCTCTTCGCGAGGGATAAAAGTAAATAACAGTTCAGGTCGTGCAGTGTTCTCAAAGTGGTGACCGAAAGTCGGGAGTGAAATACTCCGCTCGGCTACATTTACTTTTGATTAAAACGGCATTACCCTAACATCTGCATTGTTATTACAATGAGCAATGATAAAAGTGGGCTTTCATTCTCAGACCAACCGCTAAAGTTGAATTTTCCATCTCGGTTCTGACAGAGAGTTATTTCCCCTGTTTTAACGGTTCAGCCGTGTGAACTTTGACCCTTATTTGTGAGTGAACCACGCAACTAGGGAAGTTAGTTTCTATGTTATCAACCTAAACAGAAAAACCGTACAAGCAATGGTTTTAAGGGATCCTGTTTCTCAGCGGCTTTGGGAGAGGCTGTTTTTTTTGTTTGTTTGTTTTTTTTTAGCTCAAAGAAGTTGTATTAGTTGTATAGCTATTGCTATTAATAGGCACCAAAAATACGGAATTCATTCATTTAAATAAAAAAAAACTTTTTTATAAAGTCATTTTTCTTTTGTTGTAAGCTCATTTTGGAAGGAAGAGGGGGAGAGGGGCAAACTCACTGTCAAAAACGATCTGTCGAAGAGGGTGGGTGAGGGGATGGGGGTGGGGGGGGGTAGGGGTGGTAAAAGTGGGTCTATTTAAACTAGATCTACACCCTTTAAACTGAACAACTCAGTTCATTATAGGCATGAAGAACACCGTGCATGTCTCGCAATCCCTCCATCGTCACAGATTGCGTCAATTCTCACCTTAAAAGACAATTTTCCTGAATGAAACAGATGAAACTCGTAAAAGGACCCCCTTCCCCCCCCCACCCCCCCAACACACACACTTTGCCCAAGCTCTTTTCGACAGATCCGTTTAACATTCACAATGAATATTGCCCCACTGTAAAAGAAATAAGCTTGCAACAACAAAAAAAAGCAACTCTTTGGAAGGTATAGTTTTTTTTTTTTTAAAATCAATGCAACCATTAGTTTATGTGCTTATTGATAACAATGGTTAGCTAGCGCTGTTGCTTTACAAATATCATCTAGTGGACCATACAGCGTAACGCTAACGTTAAACAGGGGACATCACTCCCTTTCAGGACACAAACGAAAAATTCAAACCGTAGCGGTTGGTTTGAGCGTCGTAAGCTCGCTCTGTCATTGTTCAATGCAATAACAATGCCAATTTTAGGGTAAACCTGTTTTCGGCAATAGTAAACAAAGCCTTAAGATTGGTGTTTTTTTTTTTTTAAAACCAACACTGCTGTGTTACGTCAGAAGAATTTCTAATTTACCGGCATGAGTGATGTAAAATTAGGAAAAGGCTTCAGTATACAGTTGTCTCGTTTTATTTCTCGCGATCTGCTATTTTGCATAAAATAACCACTACCACTAAGGGTCAGCAGTTATTATTGTGTTAATAAATCATCGTCTGGAATTTAAAAAATTTTTTTTTACTGAAATTTGACCCCCAAAACCCAAAACCTAACGTCAAATTCTTAAGCCTTACAAACATCGCTCTGGTCTGTCCATTAATGCTAAAACCTTTGGGCTAAGGTTATAAATGCCACATTGTACCAAGCCCTTTTGGTTTGTAATGCCAAAACAGTGCCAAAGCCTTTTTGGTTAATGATGCCAAATAATGCCAAAACCTGTCAGGCAAGCAAAATATATCAATCATGTAGGTTAATGGTATCGTAAACCTGTCAAAACTTGTAGGTAAATCACGTACGTATTTTAGCTGTCTGAGGTATTCCAAATTTTTCTCATCGGCAGATGTAGGCTCCGACGACTGCAAAAAATAATATTACAAATAAAACATTGATCAGTGAATTTTGTATCAGAGGGAAGAAAGGCTAGAGGAAGGAGGGAGGAGGGGGGGATAGAAAGAGGGCAGGAGAGTGAGAGAGAGAGACAGACAGACAGACAGACAGACAGTTAGACGGATAGGCGGAAAGACGGACTGAGCATACTTCTGTATTTGTGCACAACTGATTGTCGTTTTGCTTTAAACTGAACGCAGGCATATGAGTGCAGGAGTCGAAGTACTTGCGTGACCACTGGGTTAATTGGTTCGGGACACAGTTTAGTTTCTGTTCCTATCCTATCCTGTCTTATCCCGTAACTCGAAGGTCGTTGGGGCACCACAGATGATCGTTTAACCAGCATACTCCATTTTTTTCTGTCCTCAGTAACCCTCATGCTTCACTCAGTGTCAAGCCAGTCCATTCTCGAATGTCCTCCCACCTAATTTGCTGTCTCCCTCTTCTTCTTCCTCCTTGCACCGTGCTTTGCAGGATGGTCTTTGCAAGGCCTGATGCAATGGTGACGTAGCCATACCACTGGAGTTTCCGTTTCTTCACTACTGTGAGCGGGTCATCGTTTTGTCCAATGGCTTGTGTGATGGTCTGTTGGACTTCGTCGTTGGTGATGTGCTGGGTATAGGAAATGACCAGAAGTCTTCTATAGCACCTCATCTCCATGCTTTGTATTCTTCGTTGTAGATCTGCTGTGAGAGTCCATGTTTCGCAAGCGAATAGGAAGATGGAGATGCCAAGGAATCACAGTAGCCTTACCTTGGAATGTAGACTGATGGTCCTGTCGTTCCAAATGGGCTGTCAACTTTGTCAGGGCCGAAGTTGTTTGTGCGATCCTGGAAAGGACTTCCTGCCGGGCCCCATTGTCTGATACAATGGTTTCTAAATATTTGAAGCCATGCACTGTGTTGAGGGATTGGCCTTGGACTTTGATGTCCATGTTGATGTTATTGGTGTTGTTGGTCATCATTTTGGTCTTCTCTGCACTTATTTCGATTTCACAGGCTTTGGAATGTAGATTGATTGCCTTGTCTTTCCAAATGGGTTTCAACCTTGCCAGGGCAGCATTTGTTTGTGCGATCCTGGAAAGGACTTCCTGTCGGGACCCATTGTCTGATGCAATGGTCTCTAAATATTTGAAGCTATGCACTGTGTTGAGGGATTGGCCTTGGACTTTGATGTCCGTGTTGATGCCATTGATGTTGTTGGTCATCATTTTGGTCTTCTCTCCACTTATTTCCATTTAATTGGCTCTGGAGGTCGTGTCAAGCCTCTGTAACAGCTGTTTAAGTTCTTGTTCCTTTTCAGCCAATCCATCAATGTCATCAGCAAAAACGAAGATTGGAGATTGCTCTATCCCCTATGCTGACTGTGCCTTCGTGATCTGCAAGGGCATCTGACATGATGCGCTCTAGGAAGATGCTGAAGAGTGTTGGAGAGAGTAGACATTCTTGACGCACTCCTATTGTTGATCTGAACCAGCCTTGTCATACAGGATTTGATGACTTCAATAATTTTAGGGCTGATGTTGTACACTCTTATGGTTGCCCACAGAGCTACATGCCAGACTCGAGCAAACGCCTTCTTGAAGTCTACGAACACATGATATAGATGTTGTTGGTGCTGTATATATTTCTCGCAGATTATTCTGAGGTTGAAAATCTGTTCAGTGGTACTTCGCCCTGCCCTGAATCCTGCTTGTTCTTCAGCTATGATTTGTTCAGCTTGGGGTTTCAACCTGCTGAGTATTATTTTCAGGAGGACCTTGCTGGGATGGCTGATGAGGCTGATGGTGCGGTAATTTTCACACTCCTGAAGGTTACCTTTTTTGGGAAGAGTGATGAAAAGCGACTGGGTCCATGGTGTAGGCCACTCCACACTCTGCCAGATCTTGTTAAGTTAATGGGGAGGGCGTCAATCATCGCTTCTCCTCCTGCTTGAAGCAGTTCCGCGGGTTGTTGTCCACTCCCGCTGACTTCCCTTTCTTCAGCGACTGCACTGCTGCCTCAACTTCTTCTCGGAGAATTTGGAGGATTTCTTCTTCGTCTCTGTTCTCTGGACATGCTAGAACTGATGGAATGCCTATGGAGGAAATATGTGCAGAGAAGACCAAAATGATGACCAACAACACCAATGGCATCAACACGGACATCAAAAGTCCAAGGCCAAACCCCCAATACAGTGCATAGCTTCAAATATTTAGGAGCCATTGCATCAGACAATGGGTCCCGATAGGAAGTCCTCTCCAGGATCGCACAAACAACTGCGGCCCTGGCAAGGTTAAAGCCCATTTGGAAAGACAGGACCATCAGACTACGCTTCAAGGTAAGGCTGTTTGTCATTTCCATCTTCTTATAAGCTTGCGAAACATGGACACTCACAGCAGATCTACAACGAAGAATACAAAGTATGGAGATGAGGTGCTATAGAAGACTTCAGCAAATCACGAACAACGAAGTCCGACAGACCATCACATAAGCCATTGGACAACACGACGACATGCTCAGTGTGGTGAAGAAACGGAAACTCCGATGGTATGGCCACGTCATCAGAGTATCAGGCCTTTCAAAGACCATCCTGCAAGGGAAGGTGCAAGAAGGAAGAAGAAGAGGGAGACAGGAAAAGGGGTGAGAGGACAATATTCGAGAATGGACTGGTTTGACACTAAACAAAGCCATGAGGGATGCTGAGGACAGAGAAAGATGGAGTACGCTGGTTAAACGAGCATCTGTGGTGCCCCAACGACTTTCGAGTTACGGGATAGGATAGGAACACTCAACTCACCTGCCCAGTGGGTGCCTTTGTCTTGGTGTTCACAAAGTTGACTTCGTACGTCGTGGTGCGTGGAACCATGAACACCCCATCAACCTCGGTCGCTGTCTCCCGGAGCTCCGAACGGAAGATACAGAAGCCTGCAGTCTGAATACCACATAGGACATGAATATTACGAATATGTTAATAGAATAATTATTGAATACCACATTGTCCTGTGATATAAATATTATGAATATGTTAATAGAATAATTTTTGAAAACCACATGGGATAGAAATAACATGAATATGTGAATACAAAAGTAAATGCCATACATAGGATATGAATATTATGAATATATTAATAGAATAATTAATTGGGTGTGAATATAATGAATAGAAACATAAATAACAGCGAAGAGTGAATGATGTTATTGAGAGTGGGGCTCACAGAAGGACTATAGTGCGTTATATATAGACATATACAAGCCTACCTGCAACGATTTAAGGACGCCCAGGCGATAAAGAAGACTTCCAGCGTCCTTTTGGTTGTCGGATGATGATGTAAGGGAGAGCATCAGCTGTCGTACATGGCTTAACTCCCCTGACACCGCCATCTTGGTTAAAGCATCCCACTCGCCGCCAGCTAGGTCCAGCTTGAGGACGTCGATTGCAGTCTGCACACGTGAAAGTACGGCACAATAATTCTACAATACGAATAACACGTTCTAAAAAAAACGACTCTACTCACACATTTCAATGGTTTTAATGGCTATCCGTTTACTAGCAAAAACATAGACTCGTCTAATGTACAATGGAGGGGGACTGCTCTAACCACTTTCTTTTACAGACTTGTCTAGGTGCTGTTTTGTTTGTGCGCAGGATAACTACAACTGACTCTGATACTAATTTTTAATCTTGAATGTCCTAACTTGGCGTATTACTAATAATAGTCTATTGTTTGAAAATAAGAAGACGCAAGTTCAATAATTCAGCAACAACATTCTACTTACATCTTTGTGGCCTGAGATTTCCCGGAGCTTCAGGAGGCTGTTTGTATCGAGCGTCTCCTTCGAAACAGTGACAAGGCCGGATTTTTTCAAACTAGCTGGTGCACTGTGAAGAAGAGAATTTATGTTTAACAAAAAATAATTATTGGATATTGCATTCCAAATAGAAAAACAAACGAAGTGAATATAGCTTGCAAATCTCTCATCTCATTTCCCACTAACACCAAACAGTGTGTCGTCTTCCTCCTATCATCCATCCCATCTGCCCTCTCTCCCACACACCCAGTCTGTCGGATTATTCTAAATTAAGTGGGGGAGGAAAAGAAGACGAAGAAGGAGGTGGAATAAGAAGAGGTAGAGGAGAGCGAAAAGAGGAAAAATAGTAGCAGTAGTAGGAGGGCAGGAGTAGTAGTAGTAGTAGTAGGAGGAGGAGGAGGAGAAGGAGGAGGAAGAGAATAATAATTAGAAGAAGGAAGATAAGGGGGAGGAAGAGGAGGAGGAGGAGGAGAAGAAGAAGAAGAAGAAGAAAGTAGTAGTAGTAGTAGTAGTAGTAGTAGTAGTAGTAGTAGTAGTAGAAGAAGAAGAAAAGAAATATACTTGGAAGAAGAAGAAGAAGAAGAAGAAGAAGAAGAAGAAGAAGAAGAAGAAGAAGAAATATACTTTACTTATCAACTTACCCAGCATCAAAGATGAAGACTTTGCATCCATAAAGGCGGGCGATGTCGTTCTCAATCTCAGCGTCCTGACGGCCAAGTCTGTGGCAATAATTCAAGGAATAATTTAAACATAATCCTAAATAAAAATATAAAACCAAATAAATTGCGTAATCCGCATCAATTTGCCTATAAAAGAGTATTCATATGTTGATAATTTAACAATTAAAACAAATATGATTGCATTCCTTACTCCACCTTACCCCGGTTTTTTTTCTAATTTGTGATGTTTCTAGATCCAATTTCTAATTTGTGATGTTTCTAGATCCAATTTCTAATTTGTGATGCTTCTAGACCCAATTTCTAATTTGTGACAATGTTTCTAGAACAAAGTTCTAATTTGTGATAATATTTATAAAAACCAAATTCTAAGATGTGATAATGTTTCTACAAAAACAAGTTCCAATTTGTTATAATATTTATAAACCAAAGTTATAATTTGTGGTAATGTTTCTAAAAAAAAAATCTAATTTGTGATAAAGTTTCTGTAAAAAAACACAACAAGTTCTGATTTGTGATAAGGTTTCCAAAACAAGTTTTAATTTGTGATAATGTTTGTTAAACACAATGTCATAGTTCTCAGTTTCTAATGTGCAAAGCACTGTAACCTTACCAACACTGACCTAAAAGCGTACGCCACACACGGCTTCTTGGGCCTGTAGGCATCGTCATCGCAAACAAAGTTGCCCCAAGCGTGAAAATCTCCCACCTTCATTACTCGCTGGCACTGAGCTTGAATGTTGTCTAGGTAGCTGCAAAGATGGTTGAAGGGAAAAGGGGGAGGGGGTGGAAAGAGAGAGAGAGAGGAAACATCAGAAAATATTTGAAACACACTCACACGAAACTTTATAATTATTTCAATTACTGTATTTAAGGTCTGACACATTGTGATATTAGACCATGAAAACAAGGATAGAATTAATAACAGAGTAACAATGCAAACCACGGGAAATTATCACCATCGTGGACGCGTCGTCATCATCATCATCTTCATCGTCATATCTTCATTATAGTCGTCTTAGTCATCGTGTTCCTGGTGTGCTTGAGCGCTTTTGTAATTTTTGCGGTATGTGGTGTCTTTAGTGGTTGTTGTACAGTTGCTCCTATGCAGCTTAATTAATATTGTTGCCCGTGCTTGTTTCTCTGTGGGGTGGACGTATACTTATGGAGATTTATGATTTTATTGTGCTTTTTATCATGTGTAGCCGAGCCGCGGCTACGTAAATTTCTTACCATTAAATAGTAGGCCTTCCTGTATCCATGTTAAACTTGAACTATGGCTATTACTTGAGATATACTTTTCAGATACTTTTCATAATACCACCGTTAGACTTAGCAGTTTATTTTCTATTAGTATATATCAACTTTGTTTTTCAGTTAGGTAGCGAATTCGAAGGGGATCGCGACAGTGGATAGGGCAAAGTATATTGGTACACATCGGTACACGCGCCGCACTGGTTTCGGTTACGCTGGGCTGTTTCGGTTGCGCAATGTGTAGCGACCTACATTCTCGCTAGACTGACCGGGGTCCATTGATTCAGTTAGGCTGTGTTTACTATGTCATATTATTTATTCATTTACTTTAAAACCCACAATAATAACCATGAAGTATTATACATGGTTGGAAAGAGGAGACGTTGTACTTTATTCTTTATTATAATTGCTGTTTAGAATTTTATCGAATTTAAGAGTTATTATGACTTTTGATGTGTAAATCTCTTTGGATCGGCAACCACTTTCTCCTTTAAATTACTTATTGTTTTATTTCATAGCCGATAGGTCTGAGAATTGTATATCAGTAGAAAGCTTGTATTCCCACGTTTACGCCGATGTATAATTTGTATATATTTTGTTAGTTTATAATATGTGTTTGTAAGATAGAGATTTGTAACTAACACAAATTTGCGCCAGCAGACGACTTTCTAGAGCCGCGGCAGTGCCTCACATTAAGCGCGCCCTCTAAGGCTGGCGGCGTCCCATATAAAGAAAGTTTCGGTAGTTAAAGGGGGACAAACGGTCAGACCACCGAAGGCGAGACACACTGCACTGTCTCTGTTTCTGTATTGCCTTGCCTTGATTTGCCTTGTCATGATGTACTGACGACGGAATAAACAAGAGAAACTTCAACGGTCATCTTCGAACCTTTGGTGTTCTTGAGTGAGAGAGAGAGAATGTACACCACCACTTCATCCATACTCTAAAAGAAGACACCACCATCATCACAAATGGCGCTGAGAGCAGGATCAGATTGATGACAACACCATCGGGCAACACCACCGTCGACGACAGAAAGAAGATGACAAAAGGAAAGAAGTCAAGGAGAGCAGCAAGACAGGCAGAGAGTGACGAGGAGACCCCAAACGTTAGCCGGGAAGAAGCGGACAACAACGAGCCAAGAAGTCGCCCATCCAGCACCGAGAGGCAGCGAGAGGCGGCGCAGACAGGCAACATGCAGAGGCTGTGGATGATGCCTCCCCCCAAACTTCCTACCTTCACGGGGGATGGCGATGACGTGGAGGACTTCGCTCAAGAGGCACGGCGGATCCTGGGCCACTGTCAGCTGGATGGTGGTACGGCTATGGAGTGGCTGCTGCAGTCACTCCGTGGCTGCGCCCGACAAGAGATCATCCAGCGGGCGGAGATAAAGACAGCAGAGCCGGAAGCTTGGATGAGAGCCATCCCTGGCCCTCGCCCACCTGCCGGTGCCAACATCAACTACAACGGGCCAGCCACTGCACGGGAGCCAGCGCTTTTGGTGCAGGCACCCCCAGCGCAGTTGGCCGCCTTAACACCAACACCAGAACCACGACGCTCGGCACGACTGGCGCAGAAAACAACACAGTAAAGGTAGGCCGCATTTATTATAAAATGTGTCGCCAAAAGACAGTCCACAGTTTCGCGAACATTTTAGAAAAAATTGTGACTCAGCTAGTGTGTAGATTATGTGACAGTTTATAGTGTGTAGGCCTACCTAAAGACATTTTAGTTGTAGAGATCAGAGTATTTGAACTGTGCCAGAGAAAAAGAAGACACTTGAAAAGACATTATATGATGATCGAAGAGTGAAGAGACAAGTGATAAACAGAAACTGTGCCCAGCTTCGAAGACAATTATGTTTTAGGTGTGTGCATAGCTTAGTGTTTGAATCTGGTTTATTTTGTGGCAATAATATTAATGCGTGACCACTATCTTTTTTTACAATTATTGTCGCGCTGGCAGAGTTTATTTGGTCATTAATAACAGTTGCTTAGTTTTCCTCGTTACAAGACTATCACAGTGTGTTCGTTCTATTACGATGTGGTCTCGTTTGCTTCGTTTTGCCGAACATATGACGTTTGTATATAGGTTGTAGCTATGATAATGATTGTGTTTTCATGCCGATGTTTTGTATTAATGCCTATGTAATGTACATATGTTATGTTCTCACTTTTAATGCTTTTCATTTGGTTGAGATGCTGGTGTTTTATTTATATTAATGATTTTCAAGGTTCGTGTGTTTGACGAACCTTGAACGTTTGCTGAGAACGTTTTAATGTTATTGAAATGCTATGCTCACCCCGTTATGTATTCTGTATTAATGCGTTTTTGCTGGTACATGGAATGTTAGTTTTTATCTCGCTCTCGTTTTCTTTTTTTTATCATGTTAGTTTATGTTTATTTTTGTAAAATTGATGGTTTATATCTGAGTGCGAATTTAACACCAATTTGCAGGGAAATGTGACTGATTATGTATATCATGTGTAGTGAATAGCGTGTTTAAATGACAGGTGATAATGGTTGGTTTTGTTGTATCATAGACTTAGTTGTATGATGTTGGTTCACTGTCAAATACATAATCAACTATCTTGCAAGGCGATGCCAGGTCCGCGATATAACTGGTTTTTGTTTGGGCGGATTCGTACTTAAATGTGCGTTTTCAAGGAAATTGTTTCTCGTTTTCTTTCTGTGTTGTTCGGTTCTTTTGTACGACGCGATTGATTGGTAAAGCCAAGTCCGTTTGTCTTAAGTATACGATGGTTTTCTCAGCGAGGACGCTGAGTTTTTGAAAGAATCGAGGTGAATGTAGCCGAGCCGCGGCTACGTAAATTTCTTACCATTAAATAGTAGGCCTTCCTGTATCCATGTTAAACTTGAACTATGGCTATTACTTGAGATATACTTTTCAGATACTTTTCATAATACCACCGTTAGACTTAGCAGTTTATTTTCTATTAGTATATATCAACTTTGTTTTTCAGTTAGGTAGCGAATTCGAAGGGGATCGCGACAGTGGATAGGGCAAAGTATATTGGTACACATCGGTACACGCGCCGCACTGGTTTCGGTTACGCTGGGCTGTTTCGGTTGCGCAATGTGTAGCGACCTACATTCTCGCTAGACTGACCGGGGTCCATTGATTCAGTTAGGCTGTGTTTACTATGTCATATTATTTATTCATTTACTTTAAAACCCACAATAATAACCATGAAGTATTATACATGGTTGGAAAGAGGAGACGTTGTACTTTATTCTTTATTATAATTGCTGTTTAGAATTTTATCGAATTTAAGAGTTATTATGACTTTTGATGTGTAAATCTCTTTGGATCGGCAACCACTTTCTCCTTTAAATTACTTATTGTTTTATTTCATAGCCGATAGGTCTGAGAATTGTATATCAGTAGAAAGCTTGTATTCCCACGTTTACGCCGATGTATAATTTGTATATATTTTGTTAGTTTATAATATGTGTTTGTAAGATAGAGATTTGTAACTAACACAAATTTGCGCCAGCAGACGACTTTCTAGAGCCGCGGCAGTGCCTCACATTAAGCGCGCCCTCTAAGGCTGGCGGCGTCCCATATAAAGAAAGTTTCGGTAGTTAAAGGGGGACAAACGGTCAGACCACCGAAGGCGAGACACACTGCACTGTCTCTGTTTCTGTATTGCCTTGCCTTGATTTGCCTTGTCATGATGTACTGACGACGGAATAAACAAGAGAAACTTCAACGGTCATCTTCGAACCTTTGGTGTTCTTGAGTGAGAGAGAGAGAATGTACACCACCACTTCATCCATACTCTAAAAGAAGACACCACCATCATCACACATGTATATTTGTGTATTGTACTTTTATGAAAGATGTATTTATTGTAGCTTTACTTAGAATGCCCCAAAGTGGTGTGTGCATGCGTGGAGTGGAATTGGAGGGGGTGGGGGGGATGGAGTGTGTGTTACATTGCACGTTACATTGTAGCTGTTTTCCTCTATGGCCAACTTGTACTGCAGGAAAAAGAATAAATGGCTGTGCCACTGGGAAAGATTTCTGCAGTTTACGTTCACAAATGGTGATCTTAACATGTATAAAGTGAATGCAATATATATATATCTACCCGTAATAAATATTCATACCTGTGAAAGAAATAGCGGAGACGCGACACACTCCATGTTTGCATGTTTTCCACGGAGGGTATTACTCCCCCTGTGCTTGTCTGTAAGCAAATAAGCAAAATACAAGCATTAAATTGATACAGAACCAGAAGAGATTAACCACAGATTTAGAGATTTCCAGGCATGATATATCTCGTATTGGCTGTATTGTCTTCGCTTGAGGACAGACCAGTCACATTGTAGAAATATAATGTTATGTCAGTCACAGATTGTAGAAATAACAGTTTTACATGTGAAACTAACAATTATTCCCCCAGCAATAGGTCAGGGGGTGTAACTTCATATTCTTATAATTGCAGCCATCCGCAAATGCCTACATTTTTTATATGCATTTGTTGTTCTTTTAATTCTCTTCAAGTCCTATCCTATCCTACTATCCTGTCCCGTAGGCACCACAGATGATCGTTTAACCAGCGTACTCCATCTTTCTCTGTCCTCAGCAGCCCTGATGGCTTCGCTCAGTGTCAAACCAGTCCATTCTAGATTGTTGTCCTCCCACCTCTTTTTCGGCCTCCCTCTTCTTCTACCTCCTTCCACTGTGGCTTGCAGAATGGTCTTTGCAAGGCCTGATGATCTGGTGACGTGGCCATACCATCGGAGTTTCCGTTTCTTCACCACTGTGAGCAGGTCATCGTGTTGTCCAATGGCTTGTGTGATGGTCTGTCGAACTTCGTCGTTACTGATGTGTTGGGTATAGGAAATGCCCAGAAGTCTTCTGTAGCACCTCATCTCCATGCTTTGTATTCTTCGTTGGAGATCTGCTGTGAGGGTCCATGCTTCGCAAGCATATAGGAAGATGGAGATGACAAGGGAGCGCAGCAGTCTTACTTTGGAATGTAGACTGATGGACCTCTCTTTCCAAATGGGCTTCAACCTTGTCAGGGCAGCAGTTGTTTGTGCGATCCTGGAGAGGAATTCCTGTCGGGACCCATTGTCTGATACAATGGCTCCTAAATATTTGAAGCTATTCACTGTGTTGAGGGATTGGCCTTGGACTTTGATGTCCGTGTTGATGCCATTGGTGTTGTTGGTCATCATTTTGGTCTTCTCTGCACTTATTTCCATTTCATAAGCTCTGGAGGTCGTGTCAAGCCTCTTTACCAGCTGTTCAAGTTCTTGATCCTCTCCAGCCAATACATCAATGTCATCCGCAAAACGAAAATTGGAGATTGCTCTATCCCCTATGCTGACTGTGCCTTCGTGATCTGCAAGGGCATCTGCCATGATGCGCTCTAGGAAGATGTTGAAGAGTGTTGGAGAGAGTAAGCACTTCTCCTCCTGCTTGTAGAAGTTCCGCGGGTATGTTGTCCACTCCCGCTGACTTCCCTTTCTTCAGCGATTGCACTGCTGCCTCAACTTCTTCCCGGAGGATTGGGAGGATTTCTTCTTCTTCTCTGTTCTTGGGACATGCTAGAACTGATGGGTCTCCATTTGGTGTATGGTTGTAAAGGTCAGAGCAGTACTCTGTCCATCTGTCCAAGACTTTTTGTTCTTCTGTAAGGCATATGCCAGACTTGCTTTGGATCGTGGAGACTTTGGGCTGTGTAACACTTGTCAGCCGCTTCACTGTCTGGTAGGCCTTCTTGCTGTAGTTCTTGTTCAGACTGTTCTCTATTTCCTGGCATTGATCTTCTATCCATTTCTCCTTTGCTGTGCGCATGCCTTTTCGGATGTCATTGTTGATTTTTCGGTAGACATCATCTCCCTGTGAGGTGTTCTTTTTCTTTTTTATCTCTCTTCGTTTATCACACAGATCCAAAAGTTCAGGTGTGATCCACGGCTTCTTCTTTGGTCGGTGTTTGCCAAGGATCTCAGTGGCGGCATCTGTCACAGCTGAGTTGAAGGTGGTGGTCATGGTGTTGACGTCTACTTCACCAGCCCCCAAAATGAGCAGTGGTGCAAATTTTCCTCCAATTGTGGCCTGAAATAGTTCTGCCACCCTCCGGGTCTTGCAGTTTGTCCAGGTCGAACTTCAGTCCAGTGCACTTTGCTGTATTATTTTACTCTCTTCAAGTGGAGCCGGAAAGACATCATCACGAGATCGTGGTCACTTCCGATGTCTGCTCCTGGAAAAGTGCGTGTCCTGCCAATTTTTATGCTTGATCTGAAGCGTTTCTTGATCATGATGTAGTCTGTCTGGTTGTGATGCTCCCCGCCGGGACTGTACCATGTCCATCGTCTGGAGTTTTTGTGGAGACCAAGCGTGTTTGCCAGTATCAGATTGTTGTATCTGGCAAACTCCAAGAGTCTCAGACCCCTGTCATATGTCTCGTTGTTGCAGTGGGGTCCACATGTGTCTCTCCAGTTGTGGTGCGCATCTTGGCCAACCTTGGCATTCCAGTCGCCTTGCACTATGACTATGTCCTTCTTCAGCTCTTGGTCAAGGACCGCCTGTAGATTTTCATAAAAATCCTCCACTTCCCTGTCGTCATAGTCTGATGTTGGGGCATAGGCCTGGATGATGGTGATGTTGAAAGGGGCTGCTCTCAGACGGATGGTAATGAGTCTACTGGAGACTGGGCGGCAACCCATGACAGTGGCTAGAATGTTCTTGTGGACCAAGAATCCAACGCCATGTTCGTGCCTGTCATCTCTACCGCTGAAATAGAGCTTGTGGCCTTTGTCGGTCGTTGTTTCACCTAGGCCTTTCCAGCGCAGTTCGCTGATACCTAGAACGTTCCATCGATAGTGGTCCAGCTCGTGGGCCAGTTCTTCTAATTTTCCTTCCGCAGTTAGGGTCCTGACATTCCAGGTTCCTATGACGATGTTGTTTCTCGTGCGGATCTTGCTAAATTGTCCATTAGTAGCATACTTATCACCTCCGTCCTGGTGGCCAACGGAAGGCGCGGTCCTTGTTGAGCCGGGCGACGACCGATCCGCCATGGAATTAGTGGATAGTTTCATCATGTAGTGTGTCTTGGGCAAAAAAGACCTGGCGGTGCCCAGTCCTCTCCAGGCTGTTGGCCACAGCCGAAATCCACGAATACAGTGTGGCTCGCCTTGGCCATGAGCACGTGGTCGTTGAATCTGTAGTAACGTGAGGTTCCTCCGCCCTGGCCGGTGACTTCTGTGTAGAAGACTTTCGCCCTGTGATGCCATGCTAGCATCACCCCTGTTAGTCGCCTCTTACGACACGCCGGGAAACGTTGGGTCTATTCTTTTTAGTGCCCGAACCCACAGGGTTCAAGTAGGTCTTCAATATCGGCAAGGTTTACTAGGGGGTTTACCCTGGGGATTTACGCTGAGCACCTCCAAAGTCGTAATTATTTAGCTAGAAATGGCTCCTACGGCTGACCCGTCAACCAATACCATGGACGGAATTTCAGATCCAAAGTCCAGATCCATTTTTTTGGTATGCACTTCTTCTCGGTCTTCTTCTTCTTTTTCTCCTCCTCCTCCTTTGTTATACCGTGGATCCTACGCCTGAGCGAAGAAACTACTGTATAATTGTGTTAACTTAGCTAATAGTAATGGTATCTTAGTCCCCGTCTTCAACCACACGCATCCGCCTCCTCACTCCCACCTTTTCAGTTGACAGCTTTCTTAGACAATATTATTTAACCTACCTCCGCAGTTTTTAATACTTACGACTCCATTGGTCCTGAGGTATTCCAGATCTGCTGCTCTGGACTGAACTTTTCCTTGGGCCGGTACTTCCTACATTACAGGAAAAACAATGAATAAGCGAAATAAGGAAAAGTTTTAAAAAATCAAAGTTGATAAATATTAAATTTAACTTGGAATAACAGTCTAAATATAGCAAGATGATAATGATGACGGTGATGATGATGATAATATTAATAATGATGATGATGATGATGATTATGATGACAATGATGATAATAAATAAATTAATTAAATAATAAATTAATAATAATAATAATAATAACAATAATAATAATAATAATAATAATAATAATAATAATAATAATAATAATAATAATAATAATAATAATAATAATAATAATAAACAACCTTAAATACAGTAACATGCACGGGCATTTGAAATTGCATGCGTAACGACGTAGAACAAAAGATATTCACAAATATAGTTAGTAGGCAGTTAGTAGGTACACAACATGAAGGGAGTACAATCAAATGTGTTAAAAGCATGCCAAGTGAAAAGCACACAATGTATTACAACTACTACCATTACTACTGCTACTAGCTACATACATAGGCCTACTACTACTTGCTACTACTACCCCTGGTAACATTGCACTAATCGTCGCCCTTATTGTTGCAAATTGGTTAATCTGTACATTGTTTATAGGCGCCTTATTCCTAAACCAGACTTAAAGCGCGGCGATCTGTAACCAGCATACACGCTCACATGTTACAGACACTCCTACATACACAACAAACACACATTTATCACTCAAACATGTGGTGTAAAGGAATTATTAGAAGACGGAAAGGAAATCGTATTTTTATTTTTTAAATTTTAGATCGACTGCATCCAAAACCATTTTTGAATCGCTTCAAACTATTAATAATCAATTTAGTTTCTTAATCATCATCATCATCATCATCATCATCATCATCATCATCATCATCATCATCATCATCATCATCATCATCATCATCATCATCCAGCCAAATCAATACAATCATCCATCCATCTCCTCCTCCTCCTCCTCATCGTCATCATCATCATCATCATCATCATCATCATCATCATCATCATCATCATCATCATCATCATTACAGAAATTACACTAAATGCCACGGCAATGTGATACTACAGAGGTTTTTAAATCTGCTAACGAAAGAAATAGCCAAGTATACTATGTTATTCTAGCCGAGTATATCAGTCATCCCGTAAGATATTTTATTACAGCTGGTGTTATCATCTCGAAGAATACCAGTCAACGTTTTGAAACACTAAGGGCTCAAATTTCCGATAAATTACCATTACTAGCGCCAAGGGGCCATCCGGCTGACCATAAAATACCGGTGTGTGCAAAGGAGACCTACTTCCATAATGCCGGAATCGTATGTGGGATTTTCACTTTCACTGGCGCTGAACTGATGTTAGACATTTATCAAAAACTTGCAGTTATTATTGTCAACGACGAGATGTCATAAAACACCTCTCGTAAGGTCTCAGTGCTACAGTTGATTAGTTTAATACATTCAGCGAAGGGCATAGGTTTGGGTGTTTGTTTTACAAGTCAGAGGGATCAAATCTTCGTTTCTTTGACCCCTGCGCTTCAAATCACTGTAATAGAAATGCTAACCAGTTCATATACGATCATATAATAATGCAGTTCACCATTGAGGCTAGTTTTACTGGGGAATTGCGGGCTAAAGGACTTTTTAAAAAATTTAAAGAAAATGTTTCCCACGGATGCACAACAAAACGACATTTAAAATCTTAGTACAAATAGCCTAAGAAGTATTTTTGCAACTACGAATTGTTTCTAGATAACGAAACCTCTGACATATCACGACCAGACAAAAATAGAATTACGCTGAAATGATGCAGTATATACCTTGGCCAGTTTCTGAATGTCAGGAAATGCGGGTGAAGATGGTCGTGCCGTTGCTCTCGTCCCATCGGCTTTCTGATTTGTAATCTATATATAGTAAAATAATTACAAATCGTTTCATAACAATTTACTCTCTGGTTGTTAGGTTTTATTTTTGAGCTGGTGCTTAAAAAAATTTTTTTTTTTGTGGTGCTTGCTTTATCACATACAGCATACCTACAATAACCACATTAAAACATAAACTTCCTTTCGTAATGGCTTTGTAAACTTGGGGATGTCGGATAGCGCAGTGGTTGGAGCACTCGCTACTGTGTCGCAAGTTAAGCACCGTCCAGTGCGGTTAGCACTTGGATGGGTGACCGCAAAACGTGAAGCGACAAATAACAACGCCCCCAGTTGACTGAACTGTGACTGAGTACCTACTCTCTTAAGGGTGGGGAAGGTAAAGCAGCGAGGGAGAGAGATGGGCATCACCCTCATTATGCTGGCCCAAGATAAGTGTGATCTCCAACATCACGCTCCCCTACGGCCACAAGGCTATGGGACCACCTTTACCTTTACCTTTTTTTTTGTTGTTGTAAACTTGATTGGATGTTTTATTCATCACGGATATTGTTTTGTGTATTCAACTGAGTAACGGTTTGTTGTGCTGGTTAAAAACCTAATAACATTTGCGTTGGCAATTTCAAACAGCAGCAGTAGTAGTGAGAGTAGGAGGAGGACGGGGAGTAGTAGTAGTAGTTGTAGTTGTTGTAGTAGTTGTAGTAGTAGTAGTAGTAGTAGTAGTAGTAGTAATAGTAGTAGTAGTAGTAGTAGTAGTAGTAGTAGTAGTAGTTGTTGTTGTAGTTGTTGTAGTAGTAGTAGTAGTAGTAGTAGTAGTTGTTGTACTAGTAGTAGTAGTAGTAGTAGTAGTAGTAGTAGTAGTAGTAGAAGTTAGTAGTGGAGTGGAATGAGAGGAGAGGGAGGGGTGTGCACTATATTGTGTGCTGTACTGCTGTTTATAATGCCCAGAAAAAGGTGTGAATCCCCCCATTTCTTAAAAACATATATATCTATCTATACACAGGATTCTTCTTGAATAAAGAAGATTAACACTCGAATTGCGGCTGTGTGGGGCAAGCGGGTGGGAATGCTGAAATATTTTAATATTATAATATAGCGTCTAAATAATTGTAATTCATTATTATGAATACAATGTGTATTGTATTGTAAACTTTAAAGTGAATCACTATAATATGCTTACTGATGATGTAGCACCGTTAGACGAGGGGCCAAGTTGCCTCGTTGGCATTTGATCCAATTTGATCTCCTGCTGTTCCTACAATAAAGGGCCTCCAAAATCACACATTTAACCTCACAGAACCTTTTAAGAAATATTACAGACTCATTTGTTTTGTGTACTTATGAATGGCATCAAGGTTGATTCTAAAAATACCATCGCTGCAAAAGTGGGTATGGTAGGTCGACAAGGATGATACGCATAAATTCAAAGCTTAAACAACAGGAAGCCTGGAACTAAATCATCGCCACAACACGTTGTGAATTGGGACAGCTGTTACTGTCTGGGACATTTTGCTTAATTAGGGCGTCGGGCGTCTCCATGCATCAACCCTGAATCCGGGTTGTGGCGCTTACATAGATATATCCGCTGAATCTGTTTTGTCTGAACAATACATACGTGTATGAGTAGCGAACTAAACGTAAGTTTACAAGATGTAGTGTGGTGTGATGTGGTGTAATGTAATGTAGTGTTGTACGGTACAGTGTTTCGTTGAATAATGTAGTGCAGTGTAGTGTAGTGCAGTGCAGTGTAGTGTAGTGTAGTGTAGTATTGCGTTGTGCTGTGTTTGTGTAAAGGTGTGTAGCGCATTGTATTGAGTGTAGTGTAGTATAGTGTAGAATGGATTGAAGAGTGGTGCGGTACTGTGCTGTGTAGTGTAATGGTCTATAGTTTATTGTATCGCACTACATTGTATTGCGCTGCATAATTTCAAAGATAAGATAAGATAAGGATATTTATATAGCGCTTTTTCCTAACGAGTTCAAAGCGCTGGCCGATACAGGATCTAACTCAAACCGCCCGAGACGCCCACCCGCAGCCTTTGGGCGCATGGTCTGACGCACGGACAACTGAGCACAATCCTGGGCAGTCAGGGATGGGGGAGAAGGACCAAGTGCATGCTGGGTGTGTTCTTGTCACCGGCACTCACCCGTCTAGGACATGAGCGTCAGGATCTTTAAAGTCCGCTAGGATGGAATGTATGCGACACAGACTAGACCTCGGTTTATACTCTCATCCGAAGGAGTAGGAAAACAGGAGTAAAGTGTCTTTCCCAGGGACACAACACAATGGCCCGGCCAAGGCTCGAACCCGGGACCTTCAGATCCACAAGCCGAAGCACTACCATTAGACCACAGTGCCTCCCTTTCAAAGTGAATTATTATAGGATAATAACCTTTTAAAAATGTTGTGAAGGTTTTAATCGTTCTTATATAGCGCCTTTCCAGCTCCAGCTGCTCAAGGCGCTGTCCTATACAGGATCTTCCAACTCCACTTGCAACCTTTGGGCGCATAGTCTGACGCCCAGACGCCTGAGCTCAATCCTGGGCGACCCGGGATGTAGAGAAGGGGTCTAGTGCATGTTGCGTGTATTTGCTCAGCCGGCACTCAACCTTCTACGACATGGGCGTCAGGATCTTTAAAGTCCGTGCTGTGGAATGCGTGAACAGACTAGACCTCGGATTATACTCTCATCCGAGAGTGTGGTGTGGTATTCTATACTAAATAGTATCCCCACTTTCTGGAAATGTAGTTCTTTAAATTCCCACTGTCGCTGTCTTTCCCCGTTGTTCTTTCTCATTCCTACTCTGTTCTAACAATCTACTATACTATCTTCTTCTTCTTCTTCTTCTTCTTCTTCTTCTTCTTCTTCTTCTTCTTCTTCTTCTTCTTCTTCTTCTTCGCTAGACCAGTTACCTACCTTTTTTCTTGAACACTCTTCCGGGACAAAACTCCTCATTTGTGGGTGAGGACTGCTGGATCAGCTTGGAAATATTGGACGCTTTCTGCCAGGTGGTCACTGGGGTTTCCTATGATGTTCCTATCCTATCCTATCCTATCCTATCCCATAACCCGAAGGTCGTAGGGGCACCACAGATGATCGTTTAACCAGCATACTCCATCTTTGTCTGTCCTCAGCAGCCCTCATGGCTTCGCTCAGTGTCAAACCAGTCCATTCTCGAATGTTGTCCTCTGTGACGAGGCGTGCAATCGACCTCTGAGCTAAGCTGCCACCAGTCATCCCTCACACTCAGCCAGCCACACTCTTCACTCAACCAGTCATCCATAGCAGGCTCGCTCGCCAACTCGCTTAAGCCCCGCCCCTCGGGGAAACCCTGTTAAAGCTTGATACAAAGTTAGACGCAGGGTCAGTTGAAAGCCCTCCAGCCTTGAAGCAACGACTTATCCGAAGACACGTCTCCATCACCGAGGGACCTCTGAGCTACGGCAGTACTCGTGTGCTTCCACCCGTCTTAACCAAGACGGCTCCTGTACCGGGCGAATTACCCCGGCCCTGTATCATCTCCAGTCGCTGACCCGCTGCAGGCCACTGACAACCCAGGGAGTCAACGAGAAGCGTTACTCTGAACTTCGCCATTTCCTAGACAGCTAGCAACGAAAGCTGAGATCTAGACCTGTACCTCACACAAGACAAGCACTCGTGGTCATTGCATCACCGCGTGACCGACTGACCTGCATCACTGCCCACGCGACGCTAAAGCCTGGTCATCAGTCCAACCAGACTATCTTGGAACAACCACCGCCCTCCTATACCCAGCTAAGTGATTGACCTACGAGAATCACCACCCGCCAGATTATCAGAGAGACTCTGACCATACAGATATACTCCTGCCCCGTGATGAGATCAGTCCACAGTAGCTCTAGTAACCCAGATATCGACTACCCAGAATATCACCTAGCTACTCCCTACTGAAATAGACGCTATCCCAGTGACTCACTTTAGAATTATTTGACCTAGACTACCCACTTCGAATTAATAAATTCAAATAGTTAGAAATTGCACTTATCCTGTCTGGCCTTTGTATTTGAATTTCTCAACTAGTGTAGTCTACCATCCTCCTCGTCTATCCCCTTGCCTGTCTCTCATTTAATTAGTAGCCCTAGCCTTAATTCTCCTGAATGTCACCGCATCATTAGCCTAACAAAGGAGGTAATACAGCGCTAGAGATTAAGAGCTTACCCCCCATTCCCCCAACCCCTTTCTTCGTGACATTAACTTTGGCGACCCCGACGAGACTAAAGACTTAGGTTTCCCATCCCAACTTGACGAGACTAAGGACTTAGCTTAAATTCCTCCCCAGCCCAGTATAGATAGGACCCAGCCCTCCAAGCCCCGTAGTGTATAGCATAGCCCCATAGGTCCCTCACTGGCTTTCCCGAGTGGTGGTGTCTCAAAAAGGTTTTTTCTTGCATTCATTTCTGTATTTTTGATTGATTGCATTTTGTCTTTGTGGTTGTGTTGTGTTGTATTCGCCCCTGTGCAGTTTCATCGTAGCTCATCCAGCCCACCCCCTTGTTTTCCGTCAGTGTACCCCCTTGTGTGCGCCCCTCATTCCGGTTAGGATTTTTCAGGGTAAGTCACCTCCCTTACCATGGCCGACCGGGGAGAGCTTGCGCTCAAGTACAAGAGTATTGGCGAGAGCTTAGGGCTCGCCGGCACCGAACTCAAGGACTACGTCCTGGCTAGCGTAGATGCGGACGTGGCCGAGGAAAAGTTGAAGAGGGAGGAGAGGGCTAAAGAGCGAGATGCGAAGAGGCAGGAGGAAGAAAGAGCCGCGGCACTGAAGAAGGAGGAAGAGAAAGAGCGCATCGCCGCGGAGGAACGGGCCGCCGCCCGGAAGATTGCAGAGGAGGAGAGAGCCGCCGAGCGGAGAAGAGAGGAGGCGAAGGAGAGGATAGCAGAGGAGGAGAGGGCCGCCGCACGGAGGAAGGAGGAGGACGAGAGGGTCGCGGCACTTGAGGAGAAGAGGAAGGACAAGGAGCTCGAACGGCGCCAAGCACTCCTCCAGCTTGAGCGCGATCGCCGCGATCTAGGCATCGCATCGCCCTTGAGCGAAGATTTCTCGCTCATCGCCCCCAGCTTCGCCGCCAGCGCCGGAATATCCGCAGTCCCCCCGCCGATTCCGGGGATGAACTTTCCCCTGGACCCATTCGTCGAACGAGACGAATCGATTGAAGTCTATCTCGCCCGATTCGAACGAGTCGCGGGAGAAAACAGTCTTGACCCCCAGTTCTGGTATCGCAAGCTTAGTCATGGCCTTAAGGGGAAGGCCTATGAAATCCTGGCCAAGACGCCGACTTCCGAGGAGGGCGACTACCCCGCCCTCAAGAAAGCTCTACTGCATGGTTTTGAGCTCTCAGGCGAGCACTACCGCAAGAATTTCCGGAACTCCCGGAGAGAGAAAGGGGAGAAGTTCACACAATTCGCCGACCGGCTAGCTACTCTACGGGACAAATGGATAGAGCAGACGGACGAACCAAAGACGTACGACGGACTGCTAGAGTTGATGCTAGCCGAGCAACTCCGAGGGACAATGCCAGCGGAACTTCGGACTTTCGCCGCCGAACAGGGAGCCGCCCGACTAGAGGACCTTATCATCGTCGCGGACCGCTACCTCACCGCGCACCCCGACGACAGACAGCCTCGCCGGGATCCCCCCGCACCCTCGTCACCAGATACCCGCCACCAGCCTCGCCGGCCAGTCCCGCCAGCGAACCACCGTCCACACCCGCCTAAAGGACGCCCAAACCCCGGAGCAGAGCCTGGGAAGCGGAGCACAGAGCTCTACTGCGGCTACTGCCAGCGCCGAGGACACACCCGGGAGAAATGTTTTCGCCGCATCAGCGACCAGCGTCGCAGACAAGGTACCGTATTGGCCCTACGCCAAGTTACTCCCGACGGGAACCCGGTAACCCCCGTCGTCACCCCCACCGATCGACCGGCCGTCACCGAGCAAGTGACTGTCAACGATCGCCCAGCCCACTGTCTATACGACACTGGACTCACCTTTGACGCCGTCGTCCGCCGCTCGCTCATCAGGGAACAAGACCTGACCGGCGAAACTATCACCCTGAAGTTGGCCGACGCGTCTCAGCCCAGCACCACGCTCCCTATAGCCCGGATCCAAGTCACCAGCCGATACGTCACGGGGACCATTCAAGCGGCCGTGATGGACCAGCCCCTGTATGACTTGATATTAGGATGCCGCTACGTGTTCTTGGGTATGCCGCCCCAGCCTGTGGAGTCGATGGCCGCCGTCCAGACGCGCGCCCAGGCGAAAACAGCCGCGACACCACCCCCGATCCCCAACCAGATGCCGGAACAGATCCGGAAGGCCCAAGAAGACGACGTCACCCTCCGCAAGTGCTACGGAAAGCTTCCCGCCGCACGCACTCCGCCCAAGTCCGGAGACTTTTTCGTCGAGGACGGACTCCTCTTCCGTCAGAAGGACGACCATTCTCAACTCGTCGTACCTGCGACCCTTCGCCCCCAGGTCCTGGAACTTGGCCATAGCATGCCCCTAAGTGGACATATGGGTATAGGAGCGACCACTCTACGCATCAGCGCTCAGTACCACTGGCCCGGGATGACAGAAGACGTGAAGCGCTACGTCAAGTCCTGTCCCCAGTGCCAACGATACTCGCCCCGCCATCACACCGTACCGGTCACTATCAGCCCCACCGTCGTCGTCGGAACGCCCTTCCAGCGAGTGGCCGTCGACATAGTAGGACCCCTTCCGCGGACCAAGAAGCGGAACCAGTACCTACTAACCCTTGTCGACGCTTGCTCGATATGGTGTGAGGCCGTTCCACTACCGAAGATCGACGCCGCCCGAGTCGCCGACGCGCTCGTCACCATATTCACGCGAGTCGGATTCCCGGACAACATCTTGACCGACAACGGGTCCCAGTTCACCGGAAAACTCATGCAGGAAGTTTTCCAACTACTCCGCATTCGCCATATCCGAACTCCACCCTACCACCCCGCCAGCAACGGACAGGTCGAGCGCCTGAACGGGACTCTCATCTCGATTATCCGCAAGATCGCCGACGAACAACCGGAAGCGTGGGACACCTACGTCCCGTCCGCGCTCTTCGCGTATCGAGAGACCCCGCACACCTCCACCGGATACACGCCTTCCACGCTGCTTTTTGGGAGACCCCTTTCTGGACCTCTAGCCGCCCTACGACGTAGCTGGACCGACGCCAAACTGGACGAGGCACCGGTCGACGCCACGAAATACGTCACCAAGCTCCAGGAAACTCTCAAGGCCACATGGAAAGCAGCCTCCGCCAACCTGAAGAAGGCGAGAGAAAGACAAGCCCGCTATCATAATCGCCGCGCCCGGGACCGAGAACTACAGGTAGGAGACCAGGTCCTACTGCTTCTCCCCAGCGGCACAAACAAGCTAGACATAGCTTGGCAGGGACCCTACCCGGTGCTGGAGAAGCTCTCCCGTACCACCTATCGCATCGAGGTAGGCGGAAAGCCCAGGACCCACCACATCAACTTGCTCAAGCGGTACCTGGAGCAACCTGCACCCGCCCCAGACACCCACTCGCTACTTACGGTCGCGCTGGCCGTCGAAGTGGATGGCACAGAGACCGGCGTCGCCGAATTTCCACTAAAAGGGAAGGAATCCTTCCGGGACGTCTCTCTGGACCCCTCACTCCCCGCCGGCCAGCAGCGCCAACTACGCGCCATCGTAGCCGAATACAGGGAAGTCCTCACCGACATTCCTGGGAGGACGGACCTAGAAGAAGTCCAACTAACCCTGACGGACCCCACTCCCGTCCGACAGAAACCATACCCCGTTCCACTTTCCCAGCAGCAGGTGGTAAGAACGGAAGTAGAGGCTCTGCTACAAGCCGGAGTCATCGCTCCCTCCCGTTCCCCCTACAGCGCAGGTATAGTGCTATCACGGAAGCCCAGCGGAGAACATCGCCTCTGTATCGACTTCCGACAGTTGAATCTCGTAACCCAGTTCGTGCCCGGACCCCTATCCGACCCGACAGACTTGTTTGCAAAGCTACAGTCCGCCCGATATTTCTCCAGAGTGGATCTGAGCAAGGGCTTTTACCAGATTCCCGTGCACCCTTCATCCCGCCAGTACCTGGCCTTCAGCACGATGGACGGCCACTATGAGTTTAACGTTCTGCCGTTTGGTCTACACAATGCCCCAAGTATTTTCAGCACGATGATGCGGAAGCTGTTGGACCCCCTCCACTGTCCGTCCCTACACTCTTTTATGCACGACATACTCGTCGCCACGGAGACATGGGAGGAGCACCTGCGAGTGGTGCGCCAACTCTTACGCCGCCTCAAAGAAGCTGGTCTCACTGCCCGGCCGACCAAATGCCAGTTCGGTTACCAAGAGCTGGAATTCCTTGGCCACACCATCAGCCAGGGACAGCTCCGGCCTCTGGAAAAGACCGTCCAGCGCCTTCGAGACGCGCCACGCCCCAAGACCAAGAAAGATGTCCAGTCCTTCCTGGGACTGAGTGGCTTTTATCAAAAGTTTGTGCCCGGCTACAACGGGATTGCCGCGCCACTATCCAGCCTAACCCGCAAATCAGCACCAGACCGAGTCCTCTGGACCCCGCAATGTGAAGCTGCCTTCCAGGAGCTCAAGGATAAGCTGACGTCACAGCCAGTCCTGCGACTCCCCAACCACGGACAGCCCTTCGTCCTGCGCACGGACGCCAGCGACGTAGGCCTCGGAGCCGTTCTACTCCAACGGGACTCCTCGGACGCCCCGACGCTCTTCCCCGTCGCGTACGCCAGCCGGAAGCTAAAGCCGGCCGAACAGAATTACGCCACGTCGGAGAAGGAGTGTCTCGCCCTCGTCTGGGCAGTCCAGAAGTTCCAGCTGTACCTCTACGGCTCACACTTTACCGTCCAAGTGGATCATCAGCCGCTTTCATTCCTGGCGACATCTAAATCGCTCAACGCCCGGCTGATGAGGTGGGCTCTGCTGCTCCAAGCTTACTCTTTCCAGCTGGAGCACATCCCAGGAAAAGACAACCATGGCGCAGACTTCCTCAGCCGCCACCCCGCCACCGACTCCATCGAGTCGCCACTGAGGGCCGACGCCCCAGCCTTCATACCCGCCGCCGCCCACTAACCGTAGCCGAAACCCGGCAGCTCCGCGGACCCCAGCCTTGGGCATCCGCCATCTACTACCCGGAACCCCGCATCGCCCCGCATCACCCGGATCATCTCCAACCATCGTCTCACCCGGCAGCCGACCTCAGAGTTGATTGGCCGCGTCTCAGTCGAGGCCTACGACCTCGCCTTTTTCCTTGGGGGGGCCTCTGTGACGAGGCGTGCAATCGACCTCTGAGCTAAGCTGCCACCAGTCATCCCTCACACTCAGCCAGCCACACTCTTCACTCAACCAGTCATCCATAGCAGGCTCGCTCGCCAACTCGCTTAAGCCCCGCCCCTCGGGGAAACCCTGTTAAAGCTTGATACAAAGTTAGACTCAGGGTCAGTCGAAAGCCCTCCAGCCTTGAAGCAACGACTTATCCGAAGACACGTCTCCATCACCGAGGGACCTCTGAGCTACGGCAGTACTCGTGTGCTTCCACCCGTCTTAACCAAGACGGCTCCTGTACCGGGCGAATTACCCCGGCCCTGTATCATCTCCAGTCGCTGACCCGCTGCAGGCCCCTGACAACCCAGGGAGTCAACGAGAAGCGTTACTCTGAACTTCGCCATTTCCTAGACAGCTAGCAACGAAAGCTGAGATCTAGACCTGTACCTCACACAAGACAAGCACTCGTGGTCATTGCATCACCGCGTGACCGACTGACCTGCATCACTGCCCACGCGACGCTAAAGCCTGGTCATCAGTCCAACCAGACTATCTTGGAACAACCACCGCCCTCCTATACCCAGCTAAGTGATTGACCTACGAGAATCACCACCCGCCAGATTATCAGAGAGACTCTGACCATACAGATATACTCCTGCCCCGTGATGAGATCAGTCCACAGTAGCTCTAGTAACCCAGATATCGACTACCCAGAATATCACCTAGCTACTCCCTAGCAGCAAGAAGGCCTACCAGACTGTGAAGCGGCTGACAAGTGTTAAACAGCCCAAAGTCTCCACTATCCAAAGCAAGTCTGGCATTTGCCTTACAGAAGAACAAGAAGTCTTGGACAGATGGACAGAGTACTGCTCTGACCTTTACAACCATACACCAAATGGAGACCCATCAGTTCTAGCATGTCCCGAGAGCAGAGAAGAAGAAGAAATCCTCCCAATTCTCCGGGAAGAAGTTGAGGCAGCAGTGCAATCGCTGAAGAAAGGGAAGTCAGCGGGAGTGGACAACATACCAGCGGAACTGCTACAAGCAGGAGGAGAAGCGATGACTGATGCTCTCACCACTATCTGTAACAAGATCTGGCAGAGTGGGGAATGGCCTACACCATGGACCCAGTCGCTTGTCATCACTCTTCCTAAAAAAGGTAACCTTCAGGAGTGTGAAAATTACCGCACCATCAGCCTCATCAGCCATCCCAGCAAGGTCCTCCTGAAAATAATACTCAACAGGTTGAAACCACAAGCTGAACAAATCATAGCTGAAGAACAAGCAGGATTCATGGCAGGGCGAAGTACCACTGAACAGATTTTCAACCTCAGAATAATCTGTGAGAAATACCTACAGCACCAACAACATCTATATCATGTGTTCATAGACTTCAAGAAGGCATTTGACCGAGTCTGGCATGCAGCTCTATGGGCAACCATGAAAGTGTACAACATCAGCCCTAAAATCATAGAAGTCATCAAAAGCCTGTATGACAAGGCTACCAGTGCAGTCCTCCATAACAGCGTCATCGGGAACTGGTTCAGAACAACAATCGGTGTGCGTCAAGGATGCCTACTCTCTCCAACACTCTTCAACATCTTCCTAGAGCGCATCATGTCAGATGCTCTTGCAGATCACGAAGGCACAGTCAGCATAGGGGGCAGAGCAATCTCCAATCTTCGTTTTGCGGATGATATTGATGGATTGGCTGGAGAGGAACAAGAACTTGAACAGCTTGTACAGAGGCTTGACACCACCTCCAGAGCTTATGGAATGGAAATAAGTGCAGAGAAGACCAAAATGATGACCAACAACACCAATGGCATCAACACGGACATCAAAGTACAAGGCCAATCCCTCAACACAGTGCACAGCTTCAAATATTTAGGAGCCATTGTGTCAGACAATGGGTCTCGACAGGAAGTCCTCTCCAGGATCGCACAAACAACTGCTGCCCTGACAAGGTTGAAGCCCATTTGGAAAGACAGAACCATCAGTCTACATTCCAAAGTAAGACTGCTGCGATCTCTGGTCATCTCCATCTTCCTATATGCTTGCGAAGCATGGACCCTCACAGCAGATCTCCAACGAAGAATACAAAGCATGGAGATGAGGTGCTACAGAAGACTTCTGTGCATTTCCTATACCCAACACATCACCAACGTTGAAGTCCGACAGACCATCACACAAGCCATTGGACAACACGATGACCTGCTCACAGTGGTGAAGAAACGGAAACTCCGATGGTATGGCCACGTCACCAGATCATCAGGCCTTGCAAAGACCATTCTGCAAGGCACAGTGCAAGGAGGTAGAAGAAGGGGGAGACCGAAAAAGAGGTGGGAGGACAACATTCGAGAATGGACTGGTTTGACACTGAGCGAAGCCATGAGGGCTGCTGAGGACAGAGAAAGATGGAGTATGCTGGTTAAGCGATCATCTGTGGTGCCCCTACGACCTTCGGGTTATGGGACAGGATAGGATAGGATAGGATAGGACTCCCTACTGAAATAGACGCTATCCCAGTGACTCACTTTAGAATTATTTGACCTAGACTACCCACTTCGAATTAATAAATTCAAATAGTTAGAAATTGCACTTATCCTGTCTGGCCTTTGTATTTGAATTTCTCAACTAGTGTAGTCTACCATCCTCCTCGTCTATCCCCTTGCCTGTCTCTCATTTAATTAGTAGCCCTAGCCTTAATTCTCCTGAATGTCACCGCATCATTAGCCTAACAAAGGAGGTAATACAGCGCTAGAGATTAAGAGCTTACCCCCCATTCCCCCAACCCCTTTCTTCGTGACATCCTCCCACCTCTTTTTCGGTCTCCCCCTTCTTCTACCTCCTTGCACTGTGCCTTGCAGAATGGTCTTTGCAAGGCCTGATGATCTGGTGACATGGCCATACCATCGGAGTTTCCGTTTCTTCACCACTGTGAGCAGGTCATCGTGTTGTCCAATGGCTTGTGTGATGGTCTGTCGGACATCGTCGTTTGTGATGTGCTGGGTATAGGAAATGCCCAGAAGTCTTCTGTAGCACCTCATCTCCATGCTTTGTATTCTTCGTTGGAGATCTGCTGTGAGGGTCCATGCTTCGCAAGCATATAAGAAGATGGAGATGACCAGAGAGCGCAGCAGTCTTACTTTGGAATGTAGACTGATGGTTCTGTCTTTCCAAATGGGCTTCAACCTTGTCAGGGCAGCAGTTGTTTGTGCGATCCTGGAGAGGACTTCCTGTCGAGACCCATTGTCTGACACAATGGCTCCTAAATATTTGAAGCTGTGCACTGTGTTGAGGGATTGGCCTTGTACTTTGATGTCCGTGTTGATGCCATTGGTGTTGTTGGTCATCATTTTGGTCTTCTCTGCACTTATTTCCATTCCATAAGCTGTGGAGGTGGTGTCAAGCCTCTGTACAAGCTGTTCGAGTTCTTGTTCCTCTCCAGCCAATCCATCAATATCATCCGCAAAACGAAGATTGGAGATTGCTCTGCCCCCTATGCTGACTGTGCCTTCGTGATCTGCAAGAGCATCTGACATGATGCGCTCTAGGAAGATGTTGAAGAGTGTTGGAGAGAGTAGGCATCCTTGACGCACACCGATTGTTGTTCTGAACCAGTTCCCGATGACGCTGTTATGGAGGACTGCACTGGTAGCCTTGTCATACAGGCTTTTGATGACTTCTATAATTTTCGGGCTGATGTTGTACACTTTCATGGTTGCCCATAGAGCTGCATGCCAGACTCGGTCAAATGCCTTCTTGAAGTCTATGAACACATGATATAGATGTTGTTGGTGCTGTAGGTATTTCTCACAGATTATTCTGAGGTTGAAAATCTGTTCAGTGGTACTTCGCCTTGCCATGAATCCTGCTTGTTCTTCAGCTAGGATTTGTTCAGCTTGTGGTTTCAACCTGTTGAGTATTATTTTCAGGAGGACCTTGCTGGGATGGCTGATGAGGCTGATGGTGCGGTAATTTTCACACTCCTGAAGGTTACCTTTTTTGGGAAGAGTGATGACAAGCGACTGGGTCCATGGTATAGGCCATTCCCCACTCTGCCAGATCTTGTTACAGATAATGGTGAGAGCATCAGTCATCGCTTCTCCTCCTGCTTGTAGCAGTTCCGCTGGTATGTTGTCCACTCCCGCTGACTTCCCTTTCTTCAGCGATTGCACTGCTGCCTCAACTTCTTCTCGGAGAATTGGGAGGATTTCTTCTTCTTCTCTGCTCTCGGGACATGCTAGAACTGATGGGTCTCCATTTGGTGTATGGTTGTAAAGGTCAGAGCAGTACTCTGTCCATCTGTCCAAGACTTCTTGTTCTTCTGTAAGGCAAATGCCAGACTTGCTTTGGATAGTGGAGACTTTGGGCTGTTTAACACTTGTCAGCCGCTTCACAGTCTGGTAGGCCTTCTTGCTGTTGTTCTTGTTCAGATTGTTCTCTATTTCCTGGCATTGATCTTCTATCCAGTTCTCCTTTGCTGTGCGCATGCCTATGATGTTATTATTTAGCAATGTAGGCATTTTATATGTATGTGTTTTGTTGATATTTTAAAATGATGTTTATATTCTATTTTGTTTTTGTAAACGGGTGTTCGATAAATTAGAGTATAGCCCCAGCGTCCCCTGCGTGGGATGTCTTTATTGTAAAGTGACCGGCTGGTGGAGTGCCTTCAGTGTTACCACTAGGGTTGTTTCGGCAGATCTTTTATGCGGATCAGGGACGAGTCCTCTTTCAGCGAAGTTGTGGTCTGGATTTTGTGGTCCTGATTTGGATCGGAAGAGAGAGCTGGACCTAAAGCAATAATAATGTAATGTAATGTAATGTAATGCGTCGGATTTTACACAATTTCAAGGGAATTACTATAATATACTTACTGCAGAGGCCCCACCGCCAGACTGTGAGATGTAACTAAGGTGCTTCGTTGGCATTTGATCCGCATCCAGCTGCTGCTGTTCCTACATTAAACATTAGGCAAGCACTGACATCAGGCGAGCACCGATGCAAGCAAGCAACTGATAATCTGTCCCAATAGTCTGCTGTGTGCGAAAAGAAGTGTGAATGAGCGCATAAAGCAAACTGAAGTTTCATATTTGCGATTCCATTAGTACATAATTACTTACTATTTTGGTTTTAAATCGTTCGAACGTATTCCCTCACACCGAGTAAGAGTTAGTTGTTGAGCAATCAATGACAAGTATTATTATTGCGCTCAGCCTTTAAGCCAGTTCAAATAGTGCAATGTTAGTTTAAAGGACCACGCAACGATTATAAATGCGTCAGTCAAACGATAAGTTATTTATTCATTCAAAAGCGAAATCTCCTACAGGTTTAAAAAGCAAAACAAGCAAGAAAACATTCAAAGCAATTTATGCACACTCGGTAGATTTATGTTAGTGGAAAGAAAAAACACACAAAGCACACAAGCACACACACACACACACACACATTTTTGTAGAAACGACGTTGTGATGACTGTCGTGAAACTCTACATACATTATTTTGACACACTTCACATTTTTGACATTATTTTGACATTTTCCATTTTTGAAGCTATCCCTAACCCTAACCCAAACCCTAACACTAACCCTTAACCTAACCCTAACACAGCCCCAACCCTAACGGAACACTGTTTTGACATCAAAATAACGGGGCCGTCAAAAGAAAGTACGTAGAGTTTCAAGTGTCTGTCAGAGTAACGTCGTTTCTACCTAGCCACACACACACACATACACACACACACACACCCACACACACACACACACACACACACACACACACACACACACACACACACACACACCCACGCGCACACACAACCGTGTAGAAACGCCGTTGTGATGACTTTCATGAAACTCTACATACGTTATTTTGGCATGTTTACAAATTTGTCCATTTTTTAAGCTAACCCTAACCCTAACTCTAACCCTAACTCTAACCCTAACCCTAAACCTAACCCCAACACAGCCCTAACCCTAACGGAACACTGTTTTGACGTAAAAATAACGGGGTCGTCTAAAGAAAGTACAACTGAACAGATTTTCAACCTCAGAATAATCTGCGAAAAATACCTACTGCACCAACAACATCTATATCATGTGTTCGTAGACTTCAAAAACGCGTTTGACCGAATCTGGCATGCAGCTCTGTGGGCAACCATGAGAGTGTACAACATCAGCCCTAAAATTATTGAAGTCATAAAAAGCCTGTATGACAAGGCTACCAGTGCAGTCCTCCACAACAGCGCCATCGGAAACTGGTTCAGAACAACAATCGGTGTCCGTCAGGGATGCCTACTCTCTCCAACACTCTTCAACATCTTCCTAGAGCGCATCATGTCAGATGCCCTTGCAGATCACGAAGGCACAGTCAGCACAGGGAAAAGAGCAATCTCCAACCTTCGTTTTGCGGATGACATTGGTGGATTGGCTGGAGAGGAACAAGAACTTGAACAGCTGGTACAGAGGCTTGACACCGCCTCCAGAGCCTATGGAATGGAAATAAGTGCAGAGAAGACCAAATTGATGACCAACAACACCAATGGAATCAACACGGACATCAAAGTCCAAGGCCAATCCCTCAACACAGTGCATAGCTTCAAATATTTAGGAGCCATTGTATCAGACAATGGGTCCCGACAGGAAGTCCTCTCCAGGATCGCACAAATAACTGCTGCCCTGGCAAGGTTGAAGCCACTTTGGAAAGACAGGACCATCAGTCTACATTCCAAGGTAAGGCTGCTGCGCTCCCTTGTCATCTCCATCTTCCTATATGCTTGCGAAACATGGACCCTCACAGCACATCTACAACGAAGAATACAAAGCATGGAGATGAGGTGCTACAGAAGACTTCTGGGCATTTCTTATACCCAGCACATCACCAACGACAAAGTCCGACAGACCATCACACAAACCATTGGACAACACTATTACCTGCTCACAGTGGTGAAAAAACGGGAACTCCGATGCCGGATGGTATCACCAGATCATCAGGTCTTGCAAAGACCATCCTGCAAGGAACAGTGAAAGGAGGTAGAAGAAGAGGAAGACCGAAAAAAGAGGTGGGAGGACAACATTCGAGAATGGACTGGTTTGACACTGAGCGAAACAATCAGGGTTGCTAAGGACAGGGAAAGATGGAGTACGCTGGTTTGTCACAAGAGCCCCTTTTCCACTGCCTTTGAGATTTTGCATGTTTAGTCAATTAGACTTTGAAGGTTACTGTTAGTCTCTAGCAGACGACAGAAGTGATCATGCGTAACACAGTTGTAGCCTGACGCCCGCATAGCAGTGACATCATCGCAGCTGACTGTAGAAGGCTTTGAATTTTACAACCACTCAGATTTCTTCAGCCTATCAGAACACGGCCCGGTAGGTAGAACCAGTTCTGACTGGGTAGGCCAAGGCTAGGTAGAGGGTCATTTGTGTTGTAAGCTTAATGCAGTACACAGCTACTTCCTAGCAGAAATCCCTCCACTGATAGACCATTGAAGCAGTGCTTGTTGAATATTCGAATTCAATCAAGTAGCCACGGCCTGACATTGTCAAACAGGGAAATGAACATACTTCTGTTTCATCGTGATGTATTTACATTATTGTTGAATTATGTTTGTGAAATTTGCTATGCATAGAATGAATTGTTAGTCCGATGTTGCGTGACCACGTGGAAGAATCCGACCACGAGGCAAAAATGACCGGCCGACGCCATGTTGAAAGATGTACGGAACCACTGTTGTTTAACCTATATGTATGCTTGCAGACCAGTGGCTGTACCCGAGAATTTTTATAATATTATTAATTCTTTATGTGTATAGTTAGCCACGATTTATATTTATATATGTATAGGAAATTAGAGTGGAGATTCCAGTGGACCACGGACTTGGCAGAATGTTTGTCGCTTATGTATAGAGATGTGGAGCTATCACTGAGGGCTACTTTGGCTTTCAGTGGGACGCTCTGCACAGACCTATCATACAGGGTTGTGCAGAATTTCGTCTCATATGTTACAGACGAACAGGCGGTATATCGTGAGCCCAACTCAGCAAACGACAACAACCACATCGACTCGTACAGTTGGCTGCCGAGGCATCTACAGCATTGAGCGCAGATAGCCCACCCGTCGAACACAAGCAACGACAACACAGCGTGTCGTAGAAGCGACCTCAACGCAGCGTTTCAACCCCACAGTTAAGTGCAACAAGAAACCGTGCACTAAAACTCTGTATAAACAGGACCACAGTAGTCCGCTCTTCATGAACGCTAGTAGCCAGTGCCCGATGAAGAAAAAGTAGCTGCCTAGACTATCAGCGAGCGAACCATTCGCATTGACATTTGAAGTTTTAAGTTAGTTTCGTAATCGAAGATCGTGTATAGAGTAGAGGAAATAAATGTGTGATTTTTATTGTTATCAAGTGGCTGGACTACATATGATTTATAGCCGTGTAAAAGCTAGTGTGACAGTGATCTTTTACCATTTTTCTATCTATCTCTGTACCCCAGCCTTAACACAGACCGAGCTAAACAAATAAATGTATTAAAGTAATTCACCAGGTGATTCACTAGCGGTCTGCATAGAATAAGACGAGAGGGTTACAGCATTCCATTGTGCAGAGCCCAGCAACAATAAAACCCCACGTCACATGGTTAAACGATCATCTACGGTGCCCCTACGACCTCCGAGTTACGGGATAGGATAGCACCTGTATTGACTTAGTAATGACAAAGTGCACCAATTTAGTTAAAAACGTAGAAGTAGGCCTACTTCCTGAAATTTGCAGTGATCACTGTGTACCGTGCGTTACAGTTATCAACAGTATCAACACAAAATATTCAAATACAAGAACTATATACAATTATGATAACTAGACTCTGACCAATTCTGTAATATGCTTTCAGAAATAAATTGGCACGAAAAGATCACAACAGGGAACATACACAAATGCGCCGACGATTTCGCTGCGTCTTTCTTTACTATAGCCTGTAAATATATGCCTGTGAAAGCTGTCACTATACGTAGCAGAGATGCTGCCTGGTTAACTAATAAAATCCGCCATACCCTTAAAAGAAGATATACATTATTTAAACATGCCAAACAAACCAATAAAACCAACGATTGGAAACTATATCGACAATTTAGAAACCAAGTAAGGCATAAGACTAAACAAAGAAAATTAGAAATTTTAAACGTATTAGACCAGAAGGCATCTGACCCTATACAGTTTGGAACCAAAGACTGGTGGAAATTAGTTAAAACTTTTATGAGCAAAAAGGGCATATCCGATAGTATACCACCAATCCTATTCAACGGGAAACCATGTAATACCAATGATGAAAAAGCAAATGCTTTTAATGAATATTTTATCCAACAATCAACCTTAGAAACACCTGATGACAACCCTCCTGAACTCCATTATCTAGAAAATGAACTTAATGAAATTATAATTACCCCATCAGAATTAGCCAAAGTTATAAAACATCTAGACCCAAATAAAGCGGTTGGCCCAGACAAAATTCATAACAAATTACTGATTGCAGCGGAGCTGAACCGTTTAGTCTACTTTTTTAACCACTGTTTGTCGGAAGGACTGTTCCCAGAAACTTGGAAAACAGCACATGTCACGCCAATTCACCAAAAAGGTCCCACTGAATTATGTACTAACTACCGTCCTATCTCACTTTTAAGCTGCATCGGAAAAATCCTTGAACGTTGTATCCATATCCATTTCTTTTCATTTTTGAACAATAATTATATTCTAACTCAATCTCAGTCTGGATTTATACATGGCGATTCTACTATTAATCAGCTAAATTTTATTTATAATGACACATGCCTGGCCTATAACAACAAACTAATCTATCTATTTCGATATATCCAAAGCTTTCGGTAGAGTATGGCACAAGGGATTATTAGCTAAACTAGCAGCTATAGGTATAAGAGGCAAACTTCGTCAATTTTTTGTTGATTATCTTAAAAACCGTAGACAACCGTCGACATCAAAGGCAGTAAGTTAACCTACAAACCCATCTCCGCAGGCGTACCTCAAGGGTATGTTTTTTGGACCTTTATTATTCCTTGTATATTTTTTTTGGTAAACATTGAATCCATCATCAAACTCTTTGCTGATACACTAGCATATCTCTAGCCCTAAAAAAAGTGGCATTCGAGCCAAAATTCTAAATTCAGGCCTAGAGGAAATTAGTAATTGGACTTAAAAATTGAAAGTAAATTTCAACGAACCAAAAACCGAACTCTTAACCTTTAAACGTGACACATTGCCAAACTATCCTCTAACATTTAACAGTACGACTTTGTCTGAAACTGATCACCATAAACATCTAGGCCTGACATTGCAAAACAATTGTAAGTGGGATATACACATAAGTAGCATAATTAAGATGGTAACTCTTCTATTGGCATGCTTACGGTCATATAAATACACACTGTGCAGAAAAGCCCTCGAAGACATGTATAAGTCCTTCGTTTTACCTCATTTTGATTATGGCGACGTAATATGGTACAATTGTACTGACCCTCAAGCTATTTCACTTGAAAAACTTCACCTCGAAGGGATTAGAATAATGCTACGGGCAATTAAAGGAACTAGCCATGAATTTTTGTACAGGGAATCAGGGCTCTGCCCATCGAAAGAAAGACCATAGACCATAGACGAAAGACCATAGATCATAAATAAATAATTACTTGTGGTCTATGGAAAGACAGTAGGCGGCACAAACTACTTACCTTCCATAAAATGGTCAATGAGCTCTGTTCTGACTACCTCTCTGACTGACTTGGCCCCACCGCTTGTCTAGTTAATCCTTACCACCGCCGAAGGCCTTTCGAGCGTAGAGTCCCCGCACACAAAATTAAAATCTACAAAAACTCCTTTATCCCCTCTTTTACTATCATGTGGAATAAGCTCCCTGAAGAAATTCAAGTCAATCCGTCAGTCAGCCTATTTAAACGACATCTCTCCAAAGACGACTCTGCGGACCAGCCGTTTTATTATCATGGTGCACGGCAACAACAAATTATCCATTGCAGGCTTCGGTTGGGAGTAAGCAACCTTAACTACGATATATATCGTCGCCATTTGATAGAAAACCCGGTTTGCCGTTGCGGACACCCGGCTGAAACGTCTGAACGCTTCCTGTTTTGTTTTTTTTCCTTTGTTTGACGATGTCCGTATTCAAACGATTGGTCTTCTTGATCCTATCCTCAGGGAAATTAATATCTTACTCTTTGGAAATGCAGAATTGTCATTGCAAGAAAATGCCAAGACGTTTTCAACTGCTCACGCATTTTTACTTTCACGTAACCGCTTCTGCCCACATCTGATATTATATTATTTTATATTAAATTATATTAAATTATAATATATTATATTATATTATATATTATATTATATTATATTATATTATATTATATTATATTATATTATATTATATTATATTATATTATATTATATTTTCATATTTTATTTTCAACGACTTTTCGCGTACTTCGCTTTTTAACTTTGATCTTCAACACACATCGGTTAGTTTCTTCCCACAAGTATAACTGTCTCGCCCCCGCCCCTCCCCCCGCCCCCCAACTTTCCCCTACCACCCCCACCCCGCACCCCACCTTTTTTCTTTTTCCCTTAACTTGGATTTTTTTTTCGTTTAACATTTTCTTTTCTTTTTATAAAAAATTCTTTTTTCTATTGTATTTTTTTTTACCAATGTTCTGTTGTTTCCTGTCGTCCGTTAGTGATAGTTTGATAAGCCTACATTATTATTTGGTTAGAACTCATTTAAGCCTTGTGCTTTTGTGCGCCCAGATGTTTTGCCTTTTATTAATATCTGGTTTGTTTGTTGAATAAAATTTATGTTAAACAAAAGTCGGCAATACTTCTACTGTAATGTTACAGAGAGCAGACTAAACCACTACACCAAGTGCATTAGGGTTTAATGATAGACTTTGATAATAATAAAAGAAAACTCACAAACAAACAAACAAACAAACAAAACACATCATACCTAACAACTTTCAAACCAGTCACCGACGGTATGTAAAGGGGTTATTTTACCGAAAAATCTGGTGGAGATCTGAAGTACCCTTGGGCTATGTAGATGAACAGTACCACCACCACCAACAACAACGCCAAAAAGGAGAACGGCCTGAGCCTGGGCAACATTTTCTGAAACACCAAAAACATATTGCATGGTTAACAGGCTACAGACGTCATTAATAATGGTATAATAATAATAATAATAATAATAATAATAATAATAATAATAATAATAATAATAATAATAATAATAATAATAATTTGTAAGGCGCCTAATCTGCGGATCTAGGCGCGCACACACCGACATTCATCTAATCATACATTCATGTTTTATATATAATACTAGACTGCATAAAAATGCATGTACACACGTACACACACACACAAAACAAGAATACTAGATGAAGAAAGAATGTAAATTATGTAAAGTGCTGCTGAAAGAGAAAGGTTTTCATGTTGTTTTTAAAACTTTGATTTGAAGGAGAGTGTCTGACATCGGAGGGAAGAGAGTTCCAGAGCTGAGGTCCATAGACAGAAAAAGAGCGGAGACCATGTAATTTCCGTTTGTAGCGGCCTTGGCGGAGGAGTCGAGTATCGCTCGAAGAGCGAAGGGTGCGAGAAGGAGTGTACAGAGTGACTAACTCATTAAAATATTCGGGAGCTGATCCAATGATGATATTATAGCAAATGCAGGCTGTTTTATACTTTGTGTTCTAAAACAGGTAACCAGTGAAGTTTGCGCAAGAGAGGGGTGCATGGTTGTTTTCGATTTGACTTGAAAACAAGCCTTGCAGCAGCGTTCTGAACTTTTTGAAGGGGTGCTAGGGTAGAGTCATTGCAGCCAATAAGTAAAGAGTTGCAATAGTCTATTCTAGACAGTGCACAAGAAGTAACAGTGAGGAATCGACGGATGAAACTGATTCGCCTTAATTCAAAATAGCACATTTGGCATACTTTTGAAATGTGATCATTCATTGAGAGCCCAGAATCAAGGATAACTCCTAAATTTATGGTCTTGTCAGAATAGAGAACAGTGGAAGAGCCAATGGTAAGAGAAGGAGCAGAGATAGGAGATGCACTGGAGAAAAGGAGAGCTTCTGTCTTGTCGTCATTCAGTCTGAGCATGTTGTTTGTCATCCATGTTTTAATATCAATAATACAGTCACGTAGTGTGTCAGTCACAGAGTCCACGTCACAAGGTATCGCAGACTTTTGACATGTATCATGGTTGTCGTCGTTGCCTTCATCATCATCATTATCCTCATCATCACCATCACTTTTATTATCATCAAACTATTCCTTTATTTCATCATGTTGACCAAGCTACAAGTTCTGGATAGCTGCACTGAAAATCTGATTACACAGTAATAACAGCAACTATCCCGACCACCGCCATATTGACTATCCCGACCACCGCCATATTGATTATGCCAACAACCGCCGTATAGATTATTCCAACAACCATTGATTATCACAAAAAACTGCAGAGCTTTGATATATTTATTGTTTCGGCAATTATTCCGTTTATTTTTTGATTTGATGAAATCGATACAAAAATGTTATCGGCATCGTCGGCTCATGGAATCATTGAACAGATCTCGTTGGACATAATATCATATTCCACGCCAAGATGCCGTATAAGCGTAAATATAAGCGTGACATGGGACACATCATACACTTCAGCTCTCTTGCCTCTCTTCGTCTGCACAACGTAAATTTTTAATGGTATAGTAAAAATAGTCTGACATAGGAGCTTTTGCAAACATAGCCTACATTTTAAAAACGCGCGCATTGTATTGTTAAAACAGAATCAATCGTTGAAAATGTGCGTAAACATTACTATATAAACAAAGCAAATAGTTTCCGAAACAAAATTAGTCTTTAAAAATTCTATTCGTAAAGCAGGTATTATGTTCATACACACTTCGATGCCAAACAAATCGTACTATAAGAACTGATCTCTCAGGCGATGCTTTAACAAGCTTCTTAAAATAAGTAAGGGAATAGCTACAGCCACGAGGTCCATAGAAATTTCAAAGCAAGATCGATTCAATAAGGAACGTACTGCTTTAACCAACCCTAACGTTATACTCACGAGTGGAAGTAGCTGGTCAACAGAACTACAAGATGAAATGGGGAGGTGAGGAGATAAAATCGGTGAAGTAATAAAAGGGTCAATAGTTTTATTCTGTTGGATCCTTTTACCACCTCAACAATCTTATCAGAAGCAGAAGCGGTTATTTTCAATAAAGGCTGACTAATCCAGCACGAATAAGATATGACTAGGGTTCGTAAAAAATAAACTGTCCTCAGACTAAACTTACTACTATATTCCCAGTTTTTGTTAAACCTGATTTCGCAGGCGGTTTATTGAAGGAAATGAGTACCTCGACCCTAGTAGCCCAGACCCGGCCAACCCCAACCCAGGCTAGTTTATTGTGTGTTGCTCTACCTGGCAACAGACACAGGCCACTGACATTCTCGTATCGTTCTCTTATTCTTTAAGTACGAGTGGCTATATTAGACGTTCAGCACAATACACAATGACAAATCTAGACTTAAAGGCAAAGCAAACTGGTCTTTTGGATTATTATTATTATTATTATTATTATTATTATTATTATTATTATTATTATTATTATTATTATTATTATTGGTTTAAACAAAATATAGACTATGATTGTAGAACTTTCTTTTCTCATCTGATGTGATTATTTAATTTCTTTACTTTTAGGTAAAACCATGGAGCATTTTGCTTGTATGGCAGGGCCTAGGGCAATTGTCATTGCTTACCTTGCTTAGCATTTTTCTCTTCTCTTACTGCATTCTACGGAGACAACATTTTACACAGGCAACTTGAGAAACAGTTTTGAGATATTTTATTTGCTAACCAACAACTCTTTCATCTTGCTTTTCTAGCTATTTATTGGAAAACATACATAAAAATATCAAATGACAAAATCTGCATCTTCATCCTACCTTTCTAGTACAATTCCATCACCTAATGCAGAGGCAGAGAACAAAGAAACTGAGAGCTGAGACAGAGAGCGGTGACTAGCTCCTTTCACTCGTGCGCCATCTTATATATATAAAATGGATATCCAGTCTCAACATTACGCCTCCCAACATAATAACGATTGGTCAACTGTGCAATAATGAATATTTATTATATGTCAATATCTATATGGGCATGCGTTCTTTCTCTAATTAATATTTATGTCAAGGAACTTTCCCAAACCGTCTCACTATCTCCTATGTTCCTTACACCATTCTGTGGAATTTCATTCACCACCTAACTGGCTACGCGATGTTAAAGGTGAAACAAAACTACATTAACCATACTCCACGTCTTTCCTCTAATTTGATTAAAGATTACTTTCCCACACTAATATATCGCCTCACTACCTACCTTATCACTTTCAAACACACACCTACCCTCAAAACTACTATTTCTAAATTACTAATATTGCATCTATACTTGTAATCACCTTCACATCTCTTCATATTTAACAATGTATTACACCAATAACTCCATATTGCTGAATAATCAAACCTCTCAATGTCTTCATTTATATTCATGCTTCACAAATTTCCTTTATAACCCACTCCCATAATCAACAACCATGTTTCTTGTTTTACTTATTATTTCCTGTTTCTTGCTTTAATTTAACAAAACCCTAAACAATTTCTGACATTTCCACCACCGCTTTTAATCATCTATCTCAACTATTCATTTATCTTCTGCCTACTTAAGGTTTGGATGAGCTCAGCGCTAACTACGTTTTCGTTTTTATAACCTCTTATTATTACACTAGTACAGACTTCTTTGTATCAAAGTAAGCATTTCCAGCAACTGTAATACGCTTCTCAAATTTGTGAAAACGTTACATCAATTCCAACAACTGTGGTACATTTGTAACATCGTATTGAACCCATCATTTGGACTCTGTCATAGATGTATGACTGAATTGTGCACGTACCAGACATATTCAGAGCTTCATATGTTTACAAAAAACACCGAAACAGTGTTCCCTCCACACACAAAAAACGAGAGTCCTTGGGACTCCCAGGTATAAAATTTTAAGTCCTTGTGCAAATTTTTGAGAGTCCCCAAATCGGAAAAAGAAATGTAAAAACAAGTCCAAGCCTCACTTGTTTTATTTTTTATTTTTACTCTGTTAAAGCGTCACATTAGTTATCATAATCATATAAAACCAAAAAATTAAAACATGTATTAAAAGTTTATTTAAGCCTGAGTCGCTTGGTTGCTGCAAACTCCTTCAGAGCAACATGCACAACAGCTTCTGGATCTGTACTTGATGTTGCTGTGGATGAACGGATTTTGTGCCCAGTCAACCAAGTCAGAAGTGACATGATCGTGTATGATAGAATCAAAGAATGGATTCACGAAGATTTCTTCTGTTCGGTGAATGGATTGCTTGGAGGAAGTTTACAATGCGCGCGCATGCGATTTTTAAGGACGACAACTCCCGACACAATCTTTAATCGTCTGCAATGGCAGTCTCAGTTGGGTTCTGATTCTGATTATGCCGTGAATTAGTTCGCCACTCGTTGGTCGTATTTTTTAATTCAGCGATTCGAAAAAAATGTGTGTCCACATGCACATTTTTCTGCGTCATTTTTCATATTTTGTGCGAAATTAACGCACTACTGTGCGTAATCGGGAACACTGCGATTGCGAAAGCTTGCAATTTTCTTTCGTCAAATCATGGACTCTGGCGAAAGAAAATTTTGATTTAGACCGAAAAAATAATCAGGAACTAATACCGCGCAGGTGTAGATGCGATCGTTCTAAAAAGAAACACACCAGGAAATCATAACGAAAAATAATTTTGTTGAGTTGCAAAAGTCTTTACTTATTATTAGTGACGTCAGAACCGGGTGGGAGTGGGGAGGGGGTTGGGGGGTAAGGTGAGGGCAGCCTCCCTGGGAGGGGAGGAAACGTATCTTTTTGCCTCCTTTACCACCATGCCCCCACCTTATCCAACTTTTCGGACGATGACACAGAGAGAGAGAGAGAGAGAGAGAGAGAGAGAGAGAGAGAGAGAGAGAGAGAGAGAGAGAGAGAGAGAGAGAGAGAGAGAGAGAGAGAGAGAGAGAGAATTTCCTTGACAGTTACGGTAAACCCGCAAAAAAACCGTGTATTGTGTGAAGGTTTTAGAAAAATAGACACACACACACACACACACACACACACACACACACACACACACATACACACCCCCACCCCACACCTCCCCACACACACCCACACAATAATGACTTCACTGTGATGACGTCGTCAGAAATGAATAGACAATTGTAACGGACACTGTTTTTCTCATTCAATGATGATGCGAAAGTTTACTGCGGTCTAGTCTGAGTTGTAACAGCGATTTTTCTTCAAATAAACATGCATTAATTTTTCAAGATCAATCACGTTTGTGACACGGATCTGATTTCGATGGGCATGGGACACAAACACACCCACACGCACGCACACACAAACACACACATTCTCACGCACCCCCTCCCCCACACACACACGGTTTGCAAGTGAAACTTGAGAATGGTTACTCTCCAGTTAACATCCTATTATATGTCCTTAAAGGGGCATTCCGCTGCTTTTGAGAACCACCGTTGTTTTAGCATTTTATACAGCGAGCGAAGCGAACTTTATCTCCGAGTTTAAAATATTAATAATGACACATTTAAAAGGGACCTTATAAAAGGCTAAAAACAACAACAACAACAACAACAACAACAACAACAACAACAACAACAGATCAGATCTGGTCTCCCACTATGTCCGGTCGAGAGGAGGCAACCGGCGAGGTTGAAATTATAGAGATTAAAAGGAAGATTCGCGCGGCTAAGGTTAATATTGCAGCAATCCTCACCCCTCTCCCTCCCTTCCTCCCTCCTTCCACCGCGCACCCTCACCCCTCCCCCCCCCCAACAACAAAAAATGACTATCGATTCCCATGTTTACATTAAAATAGGCTAGAATCCCGAACATGAAAAATTTTGTCCAACCTATGTGCGAGTAATACATTATAAACAACCTTTCCCCAATGGCAGCTTAAAAGTATAATAAGATGAACGCAAGCGCTCCGTGTTCAGTCAATAGGCGTGAAAGAATTACAAAATGTAGGATATGTAAAACCAGTTCCGCACGCCGGTAAACCTGGTAAGAAAATGTGTGTTAAAAAAGATAAGAGGGATAGCAGAAGAGAGATGGGGGCAGAGGGATATCCACTCAGTGCAATCATATCACAAGGGGTGTAGGAGAGCCCGATTAAAAGATTACATTCACATTCGTTCCTATCCTATCCTATCATATCCTATCCTATCATATCCTATCCCATAACTCGGAGATCGTAGGGGCACCACAGATGATCGTTTAACCAGCGTACACCATTTTTTCCCTGTCCTAAGCAACCCTGATTGTTTCGTTGAGTGTCAAACCAGTCCATTCTCGAATGTTGTCCTCCCACCTCTTTTTCGGGCTCCCTCTTCTTCTACCTCCTTGCACTGTGCCTTGCGGGTCTTTGACGTGGCCATACCATCGGAGTTTACGTTTTTTCATTCGTTCCACAACTACGAAAATACAACATTAATCATAATAAAATATAACTGTGAAAGTGTGATCATTATCCAAAAATGATCGACTACTGATTTAAAAAAAAAAAACAACTACTAAAAATCTGTACAATTGGTCCAAGGTTAGAACCCACACATATACTGAAAAGGTTTACTAACTAACTTGGAAGTTCCCAAGGTCTCTGGACGGTAGGTTTAGGGCCAGGACCGAGAAGTTAACTGTAGCCATGCTCCCGAGGAACGAAAGGTTGGTTGGTTGTTTTATTAACGTCTTTTTTCATCAAGATGATAAAGACCATACATACAGATTCACGCACTTAAACAGACGCATATAAACACATACATACACACAGTGACTATTAATATCTATCTAAAAGAACAATAACAATTTCAGTTAAATAAAACGAGCGACTGGAGAATTGATTAAAGCTTTTGCGAGGAACGAAAGTCGTTCACAGGAACGAAGACGTACAACCCGGTGTAACAGGCTGGAAAATACCCCTGGCTACTTTATACCCTGGGTATACTGTAGCCTTGGCGGGTTTAACCCCCTGGGTATAGATCAGCCTAGGCCAGGTCATACCCCTCGCGCCCGGAATACACCCCCACCTAAAGAGATTTCACTCATGGGTTTGTTGTACATGACCGTTTGCGTGAGGCCTAAGCTTAACTGGCCGAGACAAACCCGAACCTTGTCTCGGCGAGACACCCGAACCATCCTTGCCCTTAACTAGGCTCGGCGAGCAATCCGAGACGGGATCGGCGAGAACATCGAGACGTGTCTCGCCGTGTCGCGGGCCGGCCTTTCGTCTTGCCGTTCGTGCGCAGCAAACCTGCCCGAGACACTATTTTTATTTGCTGAAAAATCTATCAATGTCAATGACAACTGATCTAAAGAAATACTACAACACTTAAAAGAAGTAGGTGCACCAAATCCAAACTTAATTTAGACTAGAGAACAGTGAAAATACTGAATCAGTAAAAATTATAAATCATTGAATAGCCACTGAAATGTTCAGCCAACTCTTGCACCAGTGCATGAAATGCACCTTGCTGGTGCCTTTGCAACACATAGGGCATTGTTGCCTTTTGCTTTCTTTCTCTTTCTTTTGCCCCTTCGTTCTCGCTTTAGACATACAGCGCTAGAACAACGCCAAAATCTTCTGCAGTTTTCAATTCACGATCGAAGGCCGCCATTGTTGCTAAACGTAACTTTGTCACGGTATGTCAGTTTCGACGCAGCTAAAAATAGACCCAGTTCAGAAACGAGAGAGCTCGCCGTGACGCCCGATCTCCTGTCTCGTCTCGGCTGGTCTCGGGAAGACCCAATTAAGAATAAAACCGCATTTTTGACCTTTGGTTCGCCGAGACAAGGTTCGGTTTGTCTCGCCCAGTTAAGCTAGGGCTTGACCAACTCTCAGGTAACAGCCTTTTGCTTGCGTGTAAAAAAACACAAACAACAACCTGTGTGAACTCAGCTAACAGCCTTTATCTTGCGTGTAAAAAAAACAACAACAACTAAAAAACCCTAACCCTAACCCTAACCCCTATCTATCTATCTATCTATCTATCTATCTATCTATCTATCTATCTATCTATCTATCTATCTATCTATCTATCTATCTATCTATCTATCTATCTATCTATCTATCTATCTATCTATCTATCTATCTATCTATCTATCTATCTATCTATCTATCTATCTATCTATCTATCTATCTATCTATCTATCTATCTATCTATCTATCTATCTATCTACCTATCTGTCTGTCTGTCTATCTATCTATCTATATATCTGAGTGCATCAGAACAATTACAACACATAAATTAAAGAGTAACGTGAAGGATAAGGTCTTCCGTAGTGGGGGGGGGGGGGGGGTTATAATGGGCAGGAGAGGGTTAAACGAGCCTAGGCCAGATAATACCCAGGGGTATAGTCTGGGCTAGGCCAGTTTATACGGGGGCATAGTCTGGGTTAGGCCAGTTTATACCCTGGGTATACTTGAGGCATGGTATAATCCTACCTGCTACACCGGTTCCTAGACACCGGTGTGGCATCGCCAAATGTAAATAAATAACCGCCGATGGTTCCGCGCATGCATAGGCATGGGATAGGCAGCTCAGGCCAGGGCTTTGGTCTCAAGTCTGTCGGTCAGCCTACGCCGCTATACGTCAGATCAGTTCCATCCGTTGTTATTTGACGGTTGAAGCCACCAAAACCTTAGTCTGCGCTCTTGTGCTTTCCAGACTAGACTACTGTAATTCTCTTCTGTCAGGAAGCCCAAATCAGATTGTAAGTAAATTACAGAAAGTTCAAAACTCTGCTGCAAGACTAGTCCTTAAGGCCAAAAAGCGTGATCATATCACGCCATTACTCCATAAACTACACTGGCTCCCAGTACAAGCCAGAATTGACTATAAATTATCTGTTCTTTGTCACAATTTCTTTTCTGATTCCTGTCCCTCATATTTATCTCAACTACTCTCTGTCTATACTCCTTCCCGCCAGTTGCGCTCCTCTGCTGACTCGCGCACCCTGTGCATCCCTAGAATCCGCACGAAATCCTACGGAGCGAGAGCATTTGCATATTCTGCCCCGAAACAATGGAACACTTTACCAGCACATATTCGACTTATTCCAACCACTCAAGCCTTCAAGCGAGCACTTAAAACACACCTGTTCCGACAATGCTACTCTGACTGATTACATTTTATTTTCTGATCCTGTTTGGCTCTCTGGGATAATGACTGTCTTGACTGATGTTCGCTATGTACTATCCATGCCTGATTTTTTAACTTATTATTGTTTTGTATACATGTATTGTCATTGTCAATGATTTTAGTGTATGCCGCAGATGTGTCCTGATTGTTTTTATTGTGCTATGCATGGCTTTGTCACTGCTCTTGTATTATTGTTATGACTTCATTTTTAAGTGTGAAGTTTTTACGTATAATGTGTAACATATTTCTTAAATTAAGTTTTTACGTATAATGTGTAACATATTTCTTAAATTAAGTCAATGATTTTAGTGTGTGCCGCAGATATGTTTTGATTGTTTTTATTGTGCTATGCATGGCTCTGTCATTTGTATTATTGTTATGACTTCATTTTTAAGTGTGAGGTTTTACGTATAATGTGTTACATATTTCTTAAATTAAGTTTTAATTGTGAAGCACAGTGAGCCTGGGCATTGTTCAGGAAACTGCGCTATATAAATTTACGTTATTATTATTATTATTATTTTGGTCTACGGAGTCCTGCTAAAATCATTTCATACAACTGTAGTCATAGCCATCCAAATCTTCTGACTATAGTTCGAGCGAGCAGTAGTAGTAGGCTTCCATGTTAAACTTTGGTCAATGGTCGGCACATACAGCGCAGCTGTGACTCGCCGAGGCTTATGATGGAAGTAAGCGTAGAGTCAAGAGTGTTTAATTGTCCTTTTTTAAATTTTAAATCGGGAAATTCTGGGCCGCCTCCCCTGGGGAAAGCGCAGTCGCAGCCCGTGGCGCGCCCAACCCCAAAAATTTCGCTGGAAAGTTTGACTCCCGACCTCCTCCCCAACCCCTACCTTACCATCAGGGGACATATGGATTTATCAAACACAAAAATTATGTACCAATGTTAATACATATAAACGTATGTACAACACATTGAGGGAGAGATATTACCTCCAACTCTTACACTTTTCGTATTCAAGCAATCTGTTACACGATTTATTAAATAGTCGATTCAGCCCCAATGCTTGAAATTTGATATGGGTAACTCGAATTCGTTTGTCCACGCAGCCTGTTCATTCAGCAACAAGGCAGGAGTCGTCGTATAAAGTTTTTTTTTTTTTTTTTACTTTATTCAGCAAACACCAGCAACTGCTCACAAGATCGCTTTCTGAAAACCACTCTAAAATTCTCATATTTTACAAGCAGACAGTGCATTACTTCTATAGCCTCTCTGCAATCTGGAGAAACTTTGAACAATCCAAAATGATGCAATAACACCCAATCAAACTAAAACTTGTCGCCGGAATTACGCGCTGTCTTACGTCATAGAACATTCTTTGCTCGAGCAAAGAAACTAAAGAGGGGATTGACCGACGGTACAAAAAAAAAAGGATAAAACACCCATAAATCCCCTGGTCAAACGAGTTCTAAAATATTGATTCAGGCCGACGACGCTTTATGAACAGCGCAGAATCACATCAAAGGAAGCACCGGCATGCTTTTGAAAGAAAACGGAACTATGGTGCGCGTCTCAATCGTAACACAATAATGCATTAAGTAAATATATTAATAAAAGGGGAGTTTGGAGAAGAGGAAACGAAAGAAACATAAAAAATGGGGGTGGGACATTCCCAAAAGTACCCACCGAAAATGGATAAGGCGAACCCGTTAATAATAATACAAATGACCACACCAACTAACACGTCCTACAGAAAACCGATTTCTTAAGCTGGATTACATTTAATAGTATTTTTTTTTAGTATTGTTAAGCAGTTTATTAAACTGACTAGAGTTATAGAGAATATAGGTTAATAATACCTTTTTCAGAAAACAATTTCTTGCGTTTGCAAAATAATCAGAAACAAAAATATAATAAAACTATTTTCCAAGATCACTACATTTATTACAAATCCTTTAATTTCATTGAATATCAAGTGTTGTTTTTTTTTTCTTTCTAGATAGGTAACTAATTGGGCAAGTCAGTCAACTAATTTTTTTCAAAAGATAATGTAACCTAATAGGCTACATTCTATAATTAAAGAAAATGTCATTATCATTTATATCAGAGGACCAATTCTAGACATACTGATCCTGCATTCCTTTTGTTAGTTCAATTTTAAAGGTGAGTCTCAACTGCACTTTGCGAGATAGGCAAGCAGGCTCTAACTTAGAGGTCACGATAATGGATAATGGTAGCTGTTAACAAATACCGTTGGCCAGAAGATAACACAGCCCACGCACAAAACACAGGTCTTATTCAAGTGTAGATGTCTTACAACTTCAAGTATTCTATAGGCCTACTGTGTGAGAATGTGCCTTGCATAGCTCTTTTATGTGTGAGATATGTACGTTATATAAATCAATGTATTAATACAATACAAAATTATTGCTTTAGGTCCAGCGGACTCTTCCGATCCAAATCATGAACAGAGAGATGTTGTTATCTTAAAATATTATAAAATGTTTCAAATCTTAAAAAAACAAGCCTGTTACACTTAAATACTCAAACAAACTTTCACATGACACCTCTTTAAAAGTCTTCTTTAAAACTGATGTATTAAAAATATGTTCTCTTTCTTCAATCAAATCACTAAATTCAGTCCAATCAATAAAATCCAAACTAAACAAAACATGTCGATATGATTTATATGCGATAAAACAAACCAACATCATGTAAACATTGAAACAGATGTTGACCATTACATACTTTAAAAATCTATTTCAAAGGTATTAAACCAAAATATGTTTCTCTTTCCTCTATCAGATCAGCACACTCAGACATGAAATGGCGAACGGAAAAGGATTGATCACATGCAAAGCACCTGTCACGGGGGTTTTATGGGTTGCTGGGCTCTGCACAATGGGATGATGTAACCCTCACGCTTTATCTTATGGGAACTGCTAGTTAGTCACCCGGTGGATTACTTTAATAAATTTATTTGTTTAGCTCGGTCTGTGTTAAGGCTGGGATACAGAGATAGATAGAAAAATGGTAAAAGATTACTGTCACACTAGCTTTCACACGGCTATGAATAATATGTAGTCCAGCCACTTGATAACAGTTAAACATCACACATTTATTTTTTCTACTCTATACAAAATCGTCGATGTACTAATCTACCTTATCAGTTAAATAGTCACGGTGAATAATTCGATCGCTGATAGTCTATGCAGCTAATAGTTCATCCTTGGGCACTGGAGGTTAATGTTCATGAGAAGTGGACTACTGTGGTCCTGTAGCTCTCAGTTTTTGTGCACTATTGGCTGTGTACTTAACTGAGGGTCCCACGAGCTGTGTTGTGGTCTGTTTCCTGACAAGCTGTGTTGTCTTCTTCCTGTTTCCTGACAACTGTGTTGTCTTCTTCTGGGTTCTTCCCTGTGGTTAGACTGGTGGGCTTTCCTCGCACGATGCTGGGGATACCTCTGCAGCCAACGTATGCGTCGACGTGGTTTCATCTGATGCTGTGTTGGGCGCACTACAGAACGCCTGATCGTCTGTAACATATGAGACGAAATTCTGCAAAACCTTGAATGATAGGTGTGTGCAGAGCGTCTCACTGAAGGTCGTAATAGCCCTCAGTGATTAGCTCCACATCTACATATATAAGCGACGAACATTCTGCTAAGTCCGTGGTCCACTGGAATCTCCACTCTAATTTACTATACATACATAAATATAAAACATGGCTACTTATACACATCAAGAATTAATAATATTATACACATTCATTTGTACAGCCACTGGTCTGTAAGCACACATATAAGTTAAACAACAGTGGTTCCGTACATAATTCAAGATGGCGTCGGCCGGTCGTCTTTTTGCCTCGTGGTCAGCTTCGCCACGTGTTCAGGCAAAGTCAGGCTAACAATTCAATTCTATGCATAGCAAATTCCACAAACATATTTCAACAATAATATAATACATCACGATGAAACAGAAGTATGTTCATTTACCTTCGTGACAATTTCAGGCCAGTGGCTACTTGAGTGAATTCGGATTTTCACAAGTACTGCATCCTAGTCTTTTCTGGAGAGATCTACTGCTCACTGTGTAGCTGTTAACTCTTCCTCGGTTTAAACACGACTGCCGGTCTAGCTCTAACTTCGAATCAGCCTGACCTGGTTGAGTCCATTCTAAGCTGTGATCTCATTGGCGGATAATAGACTCCCCTACCGTATAGCTACGATGATGTCATTGCCTTTGCTTACCGTCAGCTGCCACGGTGTGTAGCCGGCAGTATACTATTGCTACGCTTGATTACTTCCATCGTCTGCTGCTGGCTAACATTGAAATTCTAAGATTACATAGACTAACCAAGCTAAATATTAAAATAAGCAGAGTAAAACTAGTCCTCTTGCGACAGCACCATGGTGGTTCTTCTCCTTTTAAAAGGAAACTGTGGGTGATATAAGTATGCCCAATATGAAGGCGAGATAACACTGGTTTTTCTTTGCGAGTGGATGCAAAGTTAGGCAAAGAAGCGGACAAATCGGGAAGAATTTGAAATAATTTGTTGTTGATATGGTTAGACCAGTCAGTCTGCCACAGTCATTTAAAATAAGATTCAGTCATACAACGTAGGTCAGAATAGGGCACAAACTGGAAAATCTCTGGAGGGAAATCGAGATGCAGAGCATCTTTAGCCGCTTTGTCCACTGCAATGTTGCCGCGGAAGCCCATGTGACCAGGGACCCACATAAAAAACTATCTTTTTTCCTTCAGAAACAAGTTGTGTATGGAGGTCATGGATCTCTGCCAGGATAATAATAATAATAATAATAATAATAATAATAATAATAATAATAATAATAATAACAATAATAATAATAATAATAATAATAATAATAATAATAATAATAATAATAATAATATATTATTATTATTATTATTATTATTATTATTATTATTATTATTATTATTATTATTATTATTATTATTTTTATTATCATCATCATCATCATCATCATCATCATCATCATCATCATCATCATCATCATCATCATCATCATCATCATTATTATTATCATCAAAGCTCTTCTATCTTTGAAAAGCAAAGATTAAAGAAATAATCCCATTACTGGCTCCTTTTGGGATGTGGAGGACAAAGAAAACATAAGCATAACAATAATAATTTAGTACAAAAAACAATAACATTACTAACATACCTACTTTACCATTCAAAACAATAACCTTAGACCAATATCGGTAATTATTATTATTATTATTATTATTATTATTATTATTATTATTATTATTATTATTATTATTATTATTATTAATATTATTATTATTAGCACACTCCCTTTCCGAACTTAATAAATTTACTCAATTTTAGAAACACTTGTTTTTCCCAAACAATTTCCATTAATAAAACATTGACTTGCACAATAAATATTTCCTAGAAATAAACAATAGTCGAATTTTCTTGTGCCTTGGACGCTCACAAAAAAACGTGAAATTCATCCTCAATAGAACCCATATTACAATCTCTACAAAATCTTAATTTCGTTATTAAACCTTCCCTCTTCTTAGTTCTAATTGTAACCTATGATCTGAGGTTGGGTCACGCGATGCGCTATGGCAACTGGTTCAATAGACCTTTTGCCACTAGTTGGGCCTACTTCAAATTTTTGCCAATTATAATAATTCGGGCAGATTATTACGTCCCAGTTTAGTGTTTATCCAGAAGGCTCTTGATGAAAAAGGACTTCGAATGGGATAATTAAGAAAGAGCAATATCCCAATACTGTACAATAGTACACAAATCTCTTTCTTCAGGTTATTACTTATTCACACTGATGATAGACTACTCCACGCACCAGCACTTAGTCTACACGAGGATAGTAAGGTAATTTCTCCCTTGCCTACGTTTGACATTTTGGCAGTTTTTCTGGTGGCTAGCGTTCGCGCTCTTTTGCATAGGCATAGATCGTTCTCGAAATGCCGAACCACATGCAGAAGAGAAAATGCGATAATCGGAGTAAGTGGTATGCAATGCAAACCCCCCAAAAGCGGCTTGGTCTTTGGGAACATCCTGCAAGTGGAATTGTGTGTTATCGTTGTGTGTGTGTATGTGTGTGTGTGTGGGTGTGTGTGTGTGTGTGTGTGTGACAACAACAATTGTGACGAAAATGATGAAAAATGCACAGGAGGTATTGATTGTTTTGCAGGCAAACAATGGGCTCACAGGGAATGTGCTAACCTCTCTGAAGAGTTTTACAATGTTATGAAGAGCCTACATCTGCATTTGGACATGTCCAAAATGCACACCTTCTGGGCAGTGAAACACAGATTACTTCAATGTATGAAGTTAAGATTAATATGATGACTCAGCTGAAGGCAGCCATGGAGGTCGCCGATTAAAAAAAATTGGGGGGGGTGGGATGGGGTGGGGATGGGGGTGGGGGGGAGGATGAGGATGTAAAATTAAATAAAATAATCCTGGTGTCTAAAAGGCGTAAATTGGAGGAAATGATGGAGATGGGGGAAAAAGAAATTAAATGATCATAGTGAATGTGAAAAAGGGTGATAAGCAGTCCGCTGTGAAACGGAAAGCGGACGATTGAACTGGACTACGGAAGTTTGAGAAAGGCTGTGGGAAGGAGTGCATATTATGCAAGGGGGAGGGGGGGGGGGCAGACTGGGGACGGTGGGTGGATATTTTTTTTATAAACCTTTGAAAGACCCTTTATTGTCCCCTTTTGTCGGGAAATTCTGGGTCGCCTACCCTGGGGAAAGCGTAGTCGCAATGTGGCGCGCCCAAATCCAACCTAGGTGTGTTTTTTAATAAATTGTGCTGGGGGACCAAACCGGAGTACCCGGAGAAAACCCCCGAGACGTTGCCCGAATCGAACGTAAATAATATTCGGAGAAACATAACGCCCAGAGACGGAATCGATCCCACCCTTGTCCGGCGCCATTAGTTTGTAGCCTTTGGACAAGGGAAGTTAGTCTCACCTTAGACCACTCGGCCACAACGCTCGCCCAAGATAATAACAGTGGCTGCCGAAGAGAAGGCAAGTGTCTTTTTGCGAAAGGGAGGAGGGGGGATTTGTTGAATGAAACAGGGACAGATAAACGAAAGAGAAGAGACATAAATCCAGATTAAACACCAAAAGAGAGAGAGAGAGTGAGAAAAGAGAAGTTATCTCGGATAGGAAAGAGCAGCTATGGAGAGGGATGGGAAGATGGATTTGGTAATCCCGGATGGGAAAGTGATGCAGAGGGAGCAGGGTAGGAGAGGGGAGATGCAGGTGAGCAGTAATGGTCATTATGGTCAGGTGTAGATAGCTCTGATCATTGGCCATCCCAGCAGTTCATTTCCAGCATCACTGTGATGCCCAAGATTTCTCCTGGCTGCACGAGGCCCTGGGTCCACGTCAGCGAGAAAGCTGCTGGTAGAGCACGTCGAACAGAACAGTAGGTTAGAACCTGATCCTAGCAGTCGCTGAATGGATCTTTCTTCAAAAGGTGTACCAAGTTTACTGGTTTTTCTTTCTTCGAATTTTTGAAAAATTTTCATTCAAATTGATATTTAGAATAATTTTTAGATGTTTCTCCAGTTTCTTCTTTTTCCTGTTCTTCATCTCTAGATGATGGTTGTGAGGGTTCAGAAGATGTGGGGAATGGTGTTGGATTGGTGGGTAGGAGGAGGTTGTTTTGTTCTAGACCAACTGATACTGTGTGTGGTGAAAGCTAATTTTCAATATTGTATAGTAATACAAATTGTTTCTCCAACAAAAATGATGAATTAGTAGTAGCCATGAATAATCACTAACAGCAATAAGGAATGAGAGAAAGCACCCAGTAACAGAAGTAGAACATACGTTGCCAGGCTGTGGCACGTTTTAAAATAAAGAAGCAAAGAGGGGAGTGGCACTTTATGTCAAACAAGGTCTGAATGCTGAAGAATTCAAAGATGATGAAGCAATTTATAGTTGTGGGTTTAAAGAGAGTGTATGGTGTAAAGTTAAAAGTGCAAATCGTGAATATATATTTAATTTTTTGTATTTACTTATTATTATTTTTATTACTTTTATTTATTTATTGATTTTACGGAAGCCCAACAGCACAGAAATAATGCTACTGCCCTGTTTGAAATGATCAAGTCTGATTCTTTCTAGAGATACAGAAAAAAATATGTGTAGCTGGTGATTTTAAATTTTCATCTGGGAAATCAGATGGTATACGGTCAGATCCAAAGGAAAACGAAATTGTCGAACACGTAAAGGATGCACATTTTATTCAGACAGTGTAGAAATCTCACAAGACGACGACAAGGTCAGAATCCGACTTTATTTGACTGGGTTTTGGATAATGATGATTCTTTGGTGACGGAGGTGCAACATTTATCACCTTTGGGGAAAACGACCATGATACATTGTTTTTTTCGTTTGCTAGTTCCTAAAATTAAGATTGGCGTTAGTAAAAATCAGTACAGTTTTAATCTCTCGAAAGGCAATTACAAAAAACTAAGGAATGCGTGCACTACATCAACAATTTATATGAGGATGGTGTAAACATATTTTGGACAAAATTCAGTCATTTTATTCATCAAAACCGGAAAGAATGTATTCCTAAGGCTAAAGCTTTACCATCAGATGACCGGAAAGTTTCTCCAAGATGGGTGAACAAAAACGCAACAGGTCATATAAAAAATATAAGGTTTTAAAAGATATATGCAAAGTAAAAGGGCTAATACCTGATTATGAGTACTATAATAAACAGAGAAATACATACAAGCCTATAATTAAAAAAGCACAGAAGGATCATGAGCGAAAAATTACCTTAAATTGCAAGACTCGACCGAAATAATTTTGGAAATACATTCAGGAACAAATGGAATTTAATACTGGTGTTGAAAAGAGATGATGGTTGCTTGCCTACATCTGAAGCTAATAAAGCTGATGTTTTAGATTCATTTTTCATAAGTGTTTTTACCAGGGATGAGGACAGCAAAGTACCGTATAGAAGATGGTATACGGTCGGCAGACGTGAGCCTGTACGATATTAGGATTACATCTGAAGCTGCTTTGAACAAACTAAATGAATTAGATGAAACTAAGGCCCAAGGTCCTGACAAGATATCTCCCAGAGTATCACAAGGAGCTGGCCACCAGTTTAAGTACGTTTCTTAATACATTACATTACATTACATTATTATTGCTTTAGGTCCAGCGGACTCTTCCGAGCCAAATCAGGACCGGAAAACCCCCGATCCGCATAAAAGATCTGCTGAAACAACCCTAGTGGTAAAACCGAAAGCTCTCCACCAGCCAGTCACTTTACAATAAAGACATCCCACGCAGGGGACGGCTGAGGCTTCACCCCAACTTATCGAACCCCCGTTTACAAAAACAAAATAGAATACAAACATCATTATAAATTATCAACAAAACACATACATATAAAATGCCTACATTGCTAAATAATAACATCATAGGAAGCCCTAGTGACCACCTGGCAGAAAGCGGCCAATATTCACACTTTTCTGCTATCCCCTCAATGAAACATACTTCCGGTTTCTTTCTGCGCGTGTTTTAGTGAGTTATTTCCAAATATTCAAGAATAATAACATGTGTCACTGGCCACCAGTATCGTACCCTCACTTTTTTTTTTGCTGCAGTTTATTATCCCTTTCTATCGCCAGTGGCGCGCCTAAACCCTACCTACCTAACATTATTTGTGAATTTTTGAAAAATATTCGGAAAAACATAACGCCCAGATGCTGGCTCGAACCCACACCTGTCAGGCGCCATTGGTTTCTGGCTTGTGGACAAGGCAAGTTAGTTCCACCTTAGCCCACTTGGCCACAACGCTCGCCTAACATAGTCAACTACTTCGTGTTTTGTGAAGGTTGCGACGGCGAAGCTATGGAAAACTACAAGAGTCTTCAGGTCCTGTTTCACTTTCTGTCGATGATCGACGCAGCTCCGAAGTCGCCGCAAATACAGGCCTCTACGATTGTTTTTTTGCATCCTTTCACTGAGCATGTACTTCCTCCACCGTTTTTATACTTATCCCACTCGTTTTCTGGCTCTAACAATCGTCGTTTTCGGCAATTTGCCATATTTAAAAGTCACGCATCAAGCTTTGATAAAAGCAAAACAAGCCAGACCGGAACTTGGTTTCATTCTAACCTCGTTTTAATTTATAATGGCGATACCCACGAGTTTTTATGAGAGGTGCCGGAAAGTTGTGAATTCCCAAGCTGATCCAACAGACCTCATACACAAATAAGGAGTCTTATCCCGGAAGAGTTTTCAAGAAAAAAGGTAGGAGACTGGGCTAGCGAAGAAGACGATAGTATAGCAGATTGATAGAACAGAGCAGGAATGAGAAAGAGCAAATGAGAAAGACAGCGACAGTGGGAATTTAAAGCACTAAATTTCCAGAAATTGTTTCTTAATACGCCATTGGAAATGGGGGTCATCCCAAATGACGGGACGTTTGCTGAAAGTTGTTGCACTTTTAAACAGAGTTTCTCAATTTGACCAAGGAAACTATCGGCCAGTTTGCTTAACATGCATCTTATGTAAACGATCTTGAGTCCGTAATAAGGGACAGTAGTGTTGACTTTTTCACCGAAACAGAGAGCTAAGTCTCCTCCCAACTGCAACGGATGTCAAAACCACTTGGAACTCTATTAGACCAACAAACGTACAAACTATGTAGCACATGATGAAGAAGTCTTGCTAAAGAACTTCTTAGTACATTGGACAGTTTAGAATTATTAATTACATTTAATTAAAGTCATGTAAAAATTTGTGTTGAAGATATAAAAGTTGAAATTACATAAATACGACTGGTCTCGATCTATTTGTATTGTTGTGCGTCCACTAGCTCTTCTTCTCTTAAGACCAATCAAACTAGTCGCTTGACTAGCAAAAATTCTTTCTTAATTTAGTCATTGATACTTTGAAACCCGAGAACAAATATAAATTATTATGTGACCCAAGCACCGTGATTTAGTCTCTCACATCGTTTAGGAATCTTTATAAAGAACCACTGATAGAGATAGCTAAACGCCTCATCTATAGATAACCAAAGGGAGACGCGTCACAGGCATAGGCGCTCGCGTGTCCTGATACAAGCGCCTGTGGATAGAACGGAGGAGAAATCACAGGAGTATAAATAACTGTCAATTATGTTTATGGTAAATAAGTAGGTCCAAGCTAGAAAATCTTGGAGTTCAAACAATGCTTGCTCCTCTTTACTTGCAAAACCGTATCGATTTCCATTGCTGTTGTGTGTGGAAAGAAATGCGCATGCGTAGGTTGACTTAGCATGCGCGAAGGGAGTTCTGTCTGCGGTTCGTCTGTTTCTTGGCAATAAGATGTTTGTCCGGTTATTTGTAGTCTATGGTTGAAACCACGTCTTTCGATGACTGGTGGGTAGATTTAAGTCCCTAGACACAGGAGCGTATACGAGATTGTGGAGGGGGGGGGGGGGTGAGGGAGATAAACGTCTCCAAATAGAGACAATCTAGTACAGCATAAGCTGACAAAGTTAAAAACCGCCGTATAAAACGGCTCAAATATGCCAAGGAAAAAGGGCCAGCAAGGCCAAAGACAAGAGTAAAAAGACGATGACTGAGCCAAGGTGGCAGGTATGTATACCGAACAGCAAGGTCCCCAAAACAGATCCTTGAGGTATCCCGCATTGTATATCCATCTCAGAAGAAGGGGTCTGATTAGGACACACTGGATCCTTTTGCTCAGATACGAGATAAACCATTCAAGAGCTGAGCCAGTAATGCACACTTGCCAGTAATGCCCACTTCACTGGAGAAATGATCCAGCAACACTTTATGGTCGAGAGTGTTAAAGGCTGCACTCAAATCAAGAAAAAGGCAGAGGGTCAGATCACCAGCATCAGCAGTACACAGAAGATCATTGACCAGACGCAACAATGTTTCACAGCTGTTATTGGCCAGATATGCAGACTGAAATTTGTTCATGAACTGATTATCTCAAGTTGCTAAGCTGTAACAAGTGTTGAAAGAAGAGGCGTGTAACAGGCCGGGAGGCCTAAAAAGAGCCTTTGTCTACCACTACTATTACTACACAATTTTATGAAAAGTGTGAATACCAGGTATCTGAGAGATATACCCTTCTCGACCAAACTTTAAAAATTTTGTAGACATTTTTGTCTGCTTCCGTCAAGAGACCGTGTCCTTGTCATGTCTACATAAAATGATCCAACTTATAAAATCAGAATGACCTATCTTTAGTGTTTCCACGTCTGCATAAAATAATCAAAATTATAAAATCAGAAAGACCTATCTTTAGTTAGGTGTAGTCAAATAATGTGTATCACAAGGTAAAGTAGGCCCTATTTCTGCACTAAAGGAATAGTTTTTCTCTTTGTAGCATATTCTCTCTCTCTCTCTCTCTCTCTCTCTCTCTCTCTCTCTCTCTCTCTCTCTCTCTCTCTCTCTCTCTCTCTCTCCTACGTAGAAACTACGTAGGTTTATTAAGCAGAGGATCGACTTGGGACAGCAGCAACAATTCACCAGTTTGTTATCATCTACGATTTATTTTATATACTAGGATATGATCAAGGTTGGCATGTTGTTATTGAAGCGCTATATTTTGTTGTTAAGTTTGTCTTATTTCGTTAGCAGATCGATATTTGCACAAGGATCTCGTTTGTAAGTTCAACTTTCACCGGGCACGGTAACTTATAAAAAATAAAAAAAAATAAAACAATAATGTTGTGTAACCACTGTCATTGCCGCCCACTTCCTATTTTTACAATAACAATACCTTTAAAATAGTTAACCATAACACTTACTCGCTTTTGCTTCCTTCTCACAGGCTGCTGACATAGCCACGTACAATGACAATGTGGGTTTGCCAGGGAGTGGTGCTGCACATGCCATAACCTAAAATGTTTGCATATATACAACCCAAAATAATATAAGGGCCACTTGGACATATGTGTCTCTCTTTAAATCAGAAACACGAATTCAATTTATTAGTTCATCATATTTTATTGCAATCATTTCTGCATCAATAACAAAAAAGATTTGAGACATCAGTCGCTTAAAATTCGAGTAAATTCAATTTAACTGGACATACCCCTCATTTACAAAATCAAAACTTTAGAAACCAAAAATCTATAGAGTCAGTATCGGGTGTGGCCACCGTTTGCATCAATGCAGTTTTGGCATCGTTGTCTCATGGACCGAATCAGGTTATGGAGGATGTTTCCTGGGATGGCCAACCACTCTTGCTGGAGAACTTGGGCCAGAACTTCAAGGTTAGCTCCTGGAGGGAGGTTTGCCCGTGTCTGTCGACCCAAGATATCCCACAGATGTTCTATGGGGTTCAAATCGGGTGATCGAGCCGTCCAATCCATCCTTATGACGTGCTGTTGCTGCAGGAAGTCATTGACGATACGCGCTCGGCGGGGTCTGGCATTATCGTCCAGTAGTATGGCACCTTCCCCAATGGCCCGCAGAGCTGGGAGAACCCTAGGTTGTAGGACGTCATCCCTGTAGCCAATATCGTTTAAGTTGCCATGAATTTGGAGTAGGGGTGTTCTGAAGTTTAATGCGAAGCCACCCCACATCATGACAGATCAACCACCAAAGCGGTCATGCTCGCGCACCGTCGCATCAGCAAAACGCTCCCATGGACGCCTCCAAACATTCACTCGACGGTCGTTGAAAGACAAGGAGAACCGAGACTCGTCTGTAATGAGCACCCTTGACCAATGTTGCCTAGTCCACACCAAATGACGCCGAGCCCAGGCCAAACGTGCTGCACGGTGAGCTGGGGTGAGCAAAGGCCGTACTGCTGGTCGTCTTGATCGCAGGTTTGCCTCGTGTAGACGGTTGCGAATTGTCTGGTCGCTGACGTTAACATTGCTGGCTGCGTGAAGCTGTCTTCTGATGGTGCTTGCTGTAGCGGACCTCATCCTTAGAGCTGACAGGGTGATGAAATGGTCTTGTCTTGCAGTGGTAACGCGGGGGCGTCCGGACCTTCTTGGTTCTTGGACGCTTCCAGTGTTGTTAAAGCGCTCCCGCAGCCTTTGGACAACGGAGTGGGACACTCCCAGTCGCCTGCCAACTTCTCTCACCCCCATGCTATTTATACTGAAACCCCCGGCACTCCAACGGGGGTACTGTTGCCGCAGTGAATCTGTCATGCCTATAAAGGAAAGACAGGTTTTCAACTGGGGCTTTCACTTTTCCCTTTATAGGTTAGAACAGTCTACAGTGGCAAGATTGCTCATGACCCCAAGGGGTAGATCATGACATGGTTTGTCGTGGCAGGAGCCTTCGATGCCCAGAAATCTCAGAAGCCTATAGGAGATGTTGACTTCAATAATAAGGCAAACCTCAAATCAAAGGAAGATGTCTTAATCGGGGATGCTGCATCAGCATTCATCAGGTGGGTGTATGTCATGTCAGTGTGTGGTGGCGGTTGTGGTATTTTGACTGCTATAAGAATACTATGGTACTTGTATTGGATAAAATATGTTTATGCATTGTGTGTGGGCGTTTTAATTTCTGTCCTTTTTGCAACCATTGCTGATCTGGAAAATATTTTTTTTAATGGTGGTATTCTTTGTTGGAATAATTTGTTGTTTGCTCTCTCAGTTTACAGTGACAAGACAGAAAACCACCTGAGAGATGAGCGCATAATCAATTTGTACTACCAGACATTGTGCAACTATCTCCTGAAGAACTTGCCTCTGAAGGATGATTTGCTACTGCATGCTGAAGTGGCTGACTTGGATCGACGCAGTGAGACCAGTTCAGCGAGCCTCTGTTTTTTCCTTGACCAGTTTCCTTGCCTTCTTCAAGGAGTGCAGAAAGAGAAGGTGATGCGGCAGTTTGCAGAGTTACAAGCTGAATATCTGGACCCCAGCATCACCAGCCTTGAGAGAATGGATGAAAAGTGGGCTGCAGTTGGGAAGATTTTTTTAATTGTTATTGCTGCAGTTTATTATCCCTTTTTATCGGGAAACTCTATACCGTAGTCGCAGCCAGTGGCGCGCCCAAACCCTACCTACCTAACATTATTTGTGATTTTTTTTGAAATTTTTGCTTAGGGAGCAAACCGGAGTACCCGGAGAAAACCCCCGAGACGTTGCCCGAGTCGAAAGTAAATAATATTCGGAGAAACATAACGCCCAGGTGCTGGCTCGAACCCACACCTGTCAGGCACCATTGGTTTCTGGCTTGTGGACAAGGCAAGTTAGTCCCGCCTTAGCCCACTTAGCCACAACGCTCGCTTTTTTTTTCTTTTTTCTTTTAAATTTATGTAGATTGATCCCTACAAAGAGCTGGCTGCTGTGATGGGGGAGTGGGGGGGGGGTTGACACCCCCCATTCAAGCGCTCATTGTGAGCGAGTGTTTTCCTGCGTAAGGAAAAATCGTACAGATCAGCGATCCTGTTTAGGTCACAGTACACTTGAGAGTTTGCTAGTCCTCAAGTCCAAACCTGCTGCCACAGTGTACACCAGCAAAGAACTAGACAGACTCAAGAGCTGTTATAGCTTGCAGCTGAAAGAAAACAGTGCTGAGTGACAGTTTGCATATAAATTTTCCCAGTCAGTTACTGTAAATAATTTATTTTGTAGCAAAGAACCAGACAGGCTCAAGAGCTGCTATAGCCAGCAGCTGAAGGAAAACAATGTTGACATTTTTGCACATCATATAAATTACTGAAAGAAAACAGTGCTGAGTGACAGTTTGCATATAATTTTTCCCAGTCAGTAAATAATTTATTTTGTAGCAAAGAACCAGACAGGCTCAAGAGCTGCTATAGCCAGCAGCTGAAGGAAAACAATGTTGACATTTTTGCACATCATATAAATTACTTAGTCCTTCACTATAGATAAATTATTTTGTTGTTTCCAAATCCAAATTTCAGTTTTTATCAACTGAATTTTTGCTCTCTAGCAATGACAATTTTGCGCTTGTTCGGTAGTCAATAAGTAAATAAATCGGGGAACAGTGTATTTAAGGAATCAGTTTGATTTGTGTTTTTTTTTGCAGTGATTACTTCTTCTTTATCTTCACTAAGTTACATTTAAAATTGTTAAATTCCTACTTGCAAATGCGTCGATTCGCCGAGAGTGAAAATACGAATTTTGGTCCCAGAATACCACATTTTGCCAGTCAGAATACTGAAACTGAAAATCTGAGGTAGGCAGGTCTGTTATTTTTATTTTTATGTGTATCCTTGTTTAACAGCTGTCTGTCATATAATGCAGATTAGAGTGCTAAATGTTGAATTGTGATTGTGCCACCTAGTGTGATCTATACTTTAATATAAAATATATATATTATTATTTATTTATAGAGTATAATTCTCTCTCTCTCTCTCTCTCTCTCTCTCTCTCTCTCTCTCTCTCTCTCTCTCTCTCTCTCTCAGAGATTACACAAATATACAACAAAACAATATAAAAATTTAACCATAATATCTTTTTTTCTTCATAATTTCTGTCTGAATCTGAACCTTTTTTTCATTCCTCTTCTCTCTCTCCTCACTCTTTGTCCCTTCCCTAACCTCCCATACCATAGTTATTAGCAACATCACTGTAGTGCTATTTCATTTCAGTCTGTCAGTTTCTCACCTACGGTAATAACACTCAAATCTGTGCTAGAGAGCATCAAAGAGTTTATTATTGTTATACTAAACTCTTCGAGAGCATATAATAATGCTACAATAATAACAGATTTATCAATGAAAACATTCAGAACGATCAACACCGACCCCTCTCGCCATTAAAAAGATGGAAACCATATTGCCGATTAGCAAGCATGCAGGTAAAGCTTCAAACATACATAGAGGTTGCCATGACGAAAAATAAAATAAAAATGGACACGTTGAGCAAGGCTGGGCATGATCGGTATGTTGTTAGCCAGTTCAAAATTTCAGCCCAATCCGATCCCCATTTATACAGCACACGACACCCTTTGGTTGACGCCACAGTCGCTTGTATCAGGACACGCGAGCGCCTATGCCTGTGACACGTCTCCCTTTGGTTATCTATAATACAAGGTCCCAAACAGAAGCAAGCAAAACTTACGGGTCATCGCAGTTTTCAAATCTATATGAACAAACTAGAAGAGTTCTCCTCAAAGAAGGCAACTCATTCATTTCAGCAGTGATTCACGCAAACAAACAAAATAAGAAATATGCTCTGTCTATTTTCAAACCCGTTCAATTTCGGTAAAATTGTCAAAAAAGTGACATTTTTCGTAATCGCTTCACGGAAATGCGAGTTCTGCCGAGACTAAAAGGGAAATTACTCCTCATTAGTTACAACCGCATGGCTTTCACTTCAGCATTGCACTGTCAGAAAAATGCCTTCGATCGGATAGTTTCTGGGCCAAAAGTGTCTGTTTTAGGTCAAGCAGGCGGTGTCAAAACATTTCTTGTGCGAGGAAGTGCAATGGTACTTGGTAAATTAAGAAAGAAAGTTGCTGTTACTGTTTTAAATGGAAATAGCAGCAACGCAGTTGAAATCACAAATGCCAATGGCGAAACTTTGCATCGGTGTGCAGGGATGCATGGGAGATACATTAAAGAGGAGGCTGTCTCGGATGTACGTTCAAAATGCAACAAATTATTAACAACCAACGTACTGATTGTTGAGGAAATCAGCATAATGAGCGCTAAAATATTTGATCAGTCAGGGGCGTCGCACGGTCCAAAATATTGGGGGGGGGCAACCCTGTCGACGGGGAGGTGGGGAGGGGGGGGGGCCTGACAAACGGGACGCACCCTGTAATATATCCTCGTACCTTCATCCAACTGAAAGACTGAGAGTAAAAACGTTTAATTATTTATGTTCTTCTTTACTGAAAATACAAGATTCATTTCCAGAAACTACAAATACATGATTAGCGATATGTCCTCACGTCATTCGGTCTACAAACACCAGAGATCTTTTTACAGACCAAAAAAAGGAGCCAAAGGTCAGGTTTTGACCTTTTTGACCTAGCTGTGACCTTGGATTTTGGGAAGGATCGAGATGATCTTACTAGTAGTCCATGAACAAAATCTCAGCTAGTTCAGTCCACAAACATCGGAGATCTATTCGCGGACACATAAACAAACAAAACAAACAAACAAACCAAGTGAAACCTATAATGGGGGGTGGGGGGTGGGGGTAGTGGTGTAATAATCAAAGTAGTCTGTCAAGCCCACGTTATCTGTCCCCAGAAAAGCGAACGGGTTCTTTTTTTCCCCTTTTGCGATCAAAGCACATGCACGTGTAGGCCTATCAACAAACTAAATCTAAATTAAAAAATATCGCGCACCTCAACTATTTATTGACACTTGCACATTCACCCTTGCCTTACTCATTTTACAGACTAAAGTAAATAATTGATATCAACAAACCTGGAAAACAGACGATTCCATTGTTTTGTTAATTTTGCTCTTTGCGTGATGAAATGACACTTCTTTCAAACAGCGAAAGCCAGCTCTGCTGCCCGGTGATTGCGTTAGCGCCACGAAATATTTTGTTGTGAAACACAGGCACATGCTAATAGATTATTGTAATATTATTTTGTACGTTAGCCCTTTACACTACGGTTTAAAAATATGGTGATTTTTTTTAATTATTGATTCTTCCTGCCTTCCTCTATCGTTTGAAGTCTTCTTCTTCTTCTTCTTTCTCTCTCTCTTTCTTTTTTTTTTTTTTTTGCCAAATTATTGGGGAGGCAGGTGCCCCCCCTGCCCCCCGTGTACGACGCCCCTGTCAGTTAGTTTGTTTTTTTAAAATGGTTTTATTGTTATTCACTCCTTAATCATTAATTGTGCTAATCAATAATCACATGTTTTCACTAGTGTAAATTACAACAGTAACCAGTAAAAGATAAATGTATTACTAACATTGTGATGAACAGTGTGCGGCAATCGGATCATGCAGTATTCCAATATGGGTTTGTTTACCTGTACACTCAGTATTCTATGAGAGTTCTTCGTCATCAACAAGAATTGGTGAAAAGCTAAACACTCTCTTTTGTAACATTTTCTTTGGCCATATGAAACACACAGCTTTGTCGTTGAATTTATTTATTACAAGTCATGGTTTGATCTTCTATGGAGATGTGAACGCTTCTGCAAAAACAAAATATTGGTATGATTATGACTAAAAATTATTTCAGATAAAATACTGCTTCAGTGTTGCTGTACTTTCCCAATACTATAATAATAATAATAACGGATTTTTATATAGCGGATACTCCAGCCTATGACCAGACTCACCATGCTTTACATAGTCATTACATATAAGTACATGCACTCGATAAACCTCGCTTTCGCTACAATACACCAAAAGACAGAACAGTAAGGGTACAAATTATTTACACTTATGTACACAAATTACAATTTACAACTATGTACACAAATGACAGAAAAGACAAATAGAATAGCAAAAACATATTCACAGCTATTTATATGCCCGGTTAGGCCCAGGAGGAAAAACAATATAAATATGTACAGCCATGTATACACTTACGGATCAGACAGAGACAAAGAGGAGAGAATGGCAGCGGGATACAGATCATTCTGAATAGTGAAGTTTGAAGAGGTGGGTTTTGAGGGCCTTTTTGAATGCTTGTGTTGATTGTATGTTGCGGATATGGGAGGGAAGGGAGTTCCACTGCTTAGGTGCGGAGTAAGCGAATGCACGTTGGCCGTATGTCTTAGTGCGGGTGACGGGAACCTTGAGTGTGCGAGTGTCAGCAGAAGATCTTAAAGTGCGTGAAGGGGAGTAGACAGACAGTAGATCAGCATGGTAGGAGGGACAAGAATCTGTGAAGAAGTTGTGACAGAGAACAGAGAGTTTGTACTCTATGCGTGCTTGCACAGGAAGCCAGTGAAGGGAATGTAGTAGAGGTGTGATGTGATCGCGTTTCTTAGCTCGGAATACTAGTCTAGCTGCTGAGTTCTGAACCTTTTGTAGCTTGTCAATGATGTGTTTTGGGGAGCCAGCGAGGAGAGAGTTGCAATAGTCAAGACGAGAAAGGACGAGAGCGCAGACTAGGGTTTTGGTGGCAGTGAGCGTAAGATAGTGGCGAAAGGAGCTGATTTGGCGTATGGCCGTGTATGCAGAGCGACAGATGTTGGAGATGTGGTTGTTGAGGGACAGGTCATCGGAGAGAATGTAGCCGAGATTTCTTGCTGAGGATGAGAACTAAATGTTTGTTGTCCCTACCATAAGCGATGTTGGGAGAGGCGGGAGTGAGGAGGAGGTGTTGTGCTTGTGAATGAGGAGGGCTTCGGTTTTATCGTCATTAAGCTTAAGCTTGTTGCGTGTCATCCATGACTTAATGTCTGTGATGCAGTTCTCCAAAGTCTGAACAGTGGAATTAATGAGAGAGGGGGCTGTGGATTTATAAAGTTGTGTGTCGTCTGCAAATGACTGACTCTCAACAGCATGCCTTCTAAGCAGGAGAAGCAGTGGCTTGGTGTACAGAGTGAATAACACCGGCCCTAAAACGGAACCCTGAGGCACGCCGCACACCAAGTCTGCTGTGCTGGAGAAACAGCCATCGACAGTGACTGCTTGTGATCTGTCGGAAAGATATGAGTGGAACCAAGCCAGGACCGAGCCGGAGATTCCAAAGTAGTGTTGAATAGTGTTAAAGAGAATGTGGTGGTCGACTGTGTCAAAAGCGGCTGAGAGGTCTAGTAAGGTGAGAACGGAGACGTTACCATTATCTAAGGCCAGCAACAGATCGTTGGTTACCTTTAGGAGGGCTGTCTCAGTGCTGTGGAAGGGTCGGTAGGCAGACTGGTTGGGGCAAAGTAAAGCGTTATCATATAGGTAGGCAAACAGTTGTTTGAGAACAATTTTTTCTATGACTTTGGACAGGAAGGAGAGGTTTGAAACAGGTCTATAGTTCTTTAGATTATTTTTGTCTAAACTTGGCTTTTTAAGGAGGGGTTTGATGACAGCCGTTTTGAGCACAGACGGAACAACACCAGAGGACAGACTCTCGTTGATAATGTGGGTAATGGTCGGGAGTAGAGGGTCAAGATTCTCTATCAACATGGGGGTAGGAATGGGGTCAAGAGAGCAAGATGTTGGTATGAAGGTAAAGAAAATAAAAGTGTAAAAATACATAAATAACTGATATTTATGAAAAACTAATACGTAACTTTAAATACATTAAGGGATTCAATGATTTTTTTTTCATGTATTTATTTCTTCTTATATTCCGTTGTTATTATTTATTATTTGCATACACATTGAAAAGATCTGTGTAGTAATGTTGACAAATTACATAGAAATTTTCTTAATAACTTGTTTTATTTGTAATTTTAAGCTAATAACACGAAAGCAGGGTACAGTTAGTGTATATTTGTATTTCCTCATCCGCTCAAGAAAAGGTGAACAGAGAGTGAAAGTACGTAAATAAATAAAATAAAAATGTAGGTATAAGTGAAGAGTGGATTTGCATAGTGTTATTCTTTGATGTGGTGACACTTTTGTCTTCCATTCTTTTTACATTCTCTGTCTCCGTTTCTTTTTGTTTGTCTGTCTCTCTTTTTTCATGTTTTTCATTTTATTAATACTCTCTCTTTCCCTCTGTTGTGATTACCTTGCTCACATTCATCATAATATTAACTGAAACTTGAGCACCTCTTAAACTGGAAAAGGGCTATATATAAGAACAATTCATTTAAGTCGTACTGATGAAAACTGACAAAACCAACACCATACTAATTTACGTCATATCTTTACATGACTTTTATATTATTCTATAATCTTATCCTGAATCATTATAACTAGCATGTAACATGCGGGAATACTGCACAATAAATAAATAGTTAAACAACAAAGCGAAACAAACAAAACACAATCTCCTGTCACAACGGCCTACACAAATATTTATTAAAAAGGGGGAAACGGTGGTAGAGAGGGTGGGGATTAATTACACACACAAAGGTCTCAAAAGGAATAAACAACAAAAGTCTTTTATAGCACAGCTGAATGCTTAATGACATTGTAGTTGATCTTGTCACGCATGGACCTTGATTGATTGATTTATTGTTGCTTTAGGTCCAGCGGACTCCTCCGAGCCAAATCAGGACCGGACAACCCCCGATCCGCATAAAAGATCTGCTGAAACAACCCTAGTGGGAAAATTGAACGCCCTCCACCGGCCAGTCACTTTACAATAAAGACATCCCACGCGGGGGACGGCTGAGGGTTTACCTCAACTACGCGAACCCCCGGTTACAAAAACAAAATAGAATACAACCATCATTACAAATCATCAACGAAACATATACATATAAAATGCCTATATTGCTAAATACTAACATCATAGGAAGCCCTAGTGACCACCCAGCAGAAAGCGTCCAACACTCCCAAGCTGATCCAACAGACCTCATACACAAACAAGGAGTCTTGTCCAGGAAGAGTTTTCAAGAAAAAAGGTAGGTCATTGATCTAGCGAAGAAGAAGATAGTATAGCAGAGTGATAGGACAGAGCAGGAATGGGAAAGAGTATATGAGGAAGATAGCAACAGTGGGAATTTAAAGCACTAAATTTCCATAAAGTGGGGATACTATTTATACTGAAACCCCCGGCACTCCAACGGGGGTGCTGTTGCCGCAGTGAATCTGTCATGCCTACAAAGGCAAGACAGGTTTTCAACTGGGGCTTTCACTGTTCCCTTTATAGGTTAGAACAATCTACAGTGGCAAGATTGCTCATGACCCCAAGGGGTAACGCATGGACCTAGGACTACATTGGTTTGAACTGCATCTGTGTAGATAGATTTATGCTCTAGTGCAGTAGATTTTATTTTTCATTCATCCTCATCATTTTTAGTGCAACCCTAAAATAGCAACAGAAGTGGCGTTTGCACGTTTGCTACATTTCAATATGTTTCTTGTAAATGTAATTAAGCTCTTACCACAAAAAAAATCTTAGCATCCATCCCAAAAGCGAAAGTGACACACTTAAATTCGTTCTTGAGAACCGATGGACATTGATAGTTTAAACCGAAACTCGTTTACGACAGACGGAAGTTATAGTTTCGGTAAACAAAGGGCACTTCCGTGAAGCGATTGTGAAAAAAGTCATTTTTTTGACAATTTTATCGAAATGTAACGGGTTTAAAAATAGACAGAGCATATTTCTTATTTTGTATGTTTGGGTGAATCACTGCTGAAATGAATGCGTTGCCTTCTTTGGGGAGAAATTTTGTAGTTTGTTCATATAGATTTGAAAACTGCGATGACCCGTAAGATTTGCTTGCTTCTGTTTGGGACCTTGTATTATAGATAACCAAAGGGAGACGCGTCACAGGCATAGGCGCTCGCGTGTCCTGATACAAGCGCCTGTGGTTGACGCGTTACACATGCTTAAGGGATAGACCCATATCAATCAATGCATTCAAACTATATATATATATAGATACTAGTATATACAATATAGATACTAGTACAACTAGTATATACTATATAGATACTAGTATATATATATATATATATATATATATATATATATATATATATATATATATATATATATATATATATATATATATATATATATATATATATATATATTACATTCGAAATATAATAATCACCATCATTAGATTATACATTATTTCTATATATTGCATAGTGCCCAAAATTAGTGTCTCGACCAAAGACAACAACGGAGGCTTCTCATCAAAACCATTAATGCTAACTGGTAAGACTAATACACTCATCTTTCCTCAGTGACAGCTCCGATAGGCTACTACGCACAAAATGCAGCGAAGCCGACAATGATGATAATACACTACCATGACACGACGCAATCACTATCCAGGTACGAGAACTATTCACCACGCTTATTTTCACACAGAAATGAAAAACAGCTACATAAAGCAAGCAGCCTTAACTCACATTGCTATAGAAACCCACTACATAGACAAATCGTAAACTGAAATTTACAACCATGAAATAAAATCAACCTTTTCAAAGTGGCAGTCCCTGATAAGGATTTTAAAAAAAAACACACACACACACCACTACTACTAACACAACAGAGTTTTAACTGTGTCACTGGCCACGACAGATAGGCCAGCCTTACTTCGCTTGGCGGCCACCCGAGGGTGTTTCACCCAAGTACGAGTTCAACACAAGTCACGTGGTGTCATGTCGTGGACACTGACTAAGAGGACATAGACACATATTTAGACATGCACATATAGAATGAAGGACTGCTTATATTACATGTATGTCACAGGGAAGTACTTAATTCCATGAGGCAGTACAGGAACAAGGTACTGTAGAGGCAAAGTACAGTGATGGGGATCTTTGTGCCGCCTGGCACGGGATCAAAACCGTGGCCTGTGTCAACCAGAAAACAAAAACTGTACTAAAAGCATAAAGGCATTGAAGTTTCCGATTTACCCAATATTCTAAGTTTTTGTTCATTATTTTCTGCTGACAGTTCTGAATAATTTACATTTTATCAGTGAAAAAGATGGTATTGTCAGTCGCCAGTGCTGCGAGGCAGCAAAACGAGCCAACAGAGCAGTGGGGCAGATCATGCGAACAGTCACAGCCAGAACTAAGGCAGTTATTGTCCCACTCTACAAATCAATTGTAAGACCACACCTGGAGTATTGCATCCAAGTATGGCGACCTTACCTCAAGACATCGCGGAGTTGTAAAAGGTGCAGAGGAGAGCTACGAGATTGATCACAGGGATTGGTCACCTGCCGTACGATGAGAGACTGGCTTTTTGCAATTTACAGAAATTAGAAGAAAGGAGAGACAGGGGAGATCTCATCGAGACATTCAAGATCATAAAGGGGCTTGAAAAAGTTTCTGCTGACAAATATTTTACTTCATGCCAGTCATCATTCTATCATAGAGGTCACAGCAGCAAACTGTTCAAAGATAGGTCTAGACTGAATCTCAGAAAGAACTTTTTTTTCACAAAGAGTTGTGAACCCATGGAATGCACTAAAACAATCAATTGTTGAAGCTGAAACCGTCAACCAGTTCAAGAACCGCCATGATAAAGAGACAGTTAAGGGGGTTAAAATAAGTTCTCAAACTTCCTACCCCGTCGGCCGCGCTCAGTGGCCACTCAGGTAAATTCAGGTAAAACGCAAATCTTACGAGCAATTGTTTTTACGAGTAATATCTCTTACCGGCTTTAGTAGATGCTTTTTTTTTAGCTTCAGAATGTTGGCAAGCCCTTGCTATTTATAGGCACACAAAATCACAGAATTTATTCATTTTAAAAATAATATACTTTATAGCTATTTTTAAAATTTAAAAAAAATCTGTAATTCTTTGGAAAAGCGTAATTTTTTTGGGGTAAGTTTTTTTCAGTGGGGGCAACACTTACTATAAATGTTAAAAAGATCTGTCGAGGTGGCATGGGTCCCTTTAAATGAAGAGATTACCGGCGCTCCACAATGGCCTTTCTTAACTGGAAGATTCGTAGAGGTTCTGGAACATTTTTTTCGAGGTTCTCAGATCTCAAACCTAGGTTCCCGAACCTTTGAACTTTCACGTACCTTCCAATTAGGACACGCCGTAAGGAGAACCCGCTGTGTGTCACAGTTCACTCCAGTTAAACCATTGCCAAGGCCAAAGGCCACGCAACATTCCCCATTAAACCGGTTGTGTTCGCTAAATCTACAGGCAAAAATTATGCTAGAGTAGGAGAGTACTTTTCTAGATCTCTAATTCACCACGGCCATGCTCAAAGATAAAGGTCACTGGTTACCTCCAAGCTTGTCAACTACTTACACTGAGTATCCGAGATCTATCAAGCTTTACAGAACACTTAGCTCATCAGAATACCTCAACAAACTTCGAAACTCAAGCTTTTACCTCTGACATTATTTATTTAAGCAGGCCAGTTAATATAAAATATTTGCTTATGCAGATTTGTGCGTGTACATGTACACCACACCTTCAAGATTCAAGAAAACTTGATCTCAAACAGAGGAAGTAAGACGTGCTTTGCTGACAGTAACTTACTGATCAATTGCAATAAATTTATAAGAAAAGGGAATTGCAAACATTCACACATTAAAAGGTTGAAAAATGCATAGGCTATATTAAAGCCAAAGACAACAATGAAGCAAAATCAAGTGCACAAAAAAAGTCCCCAGTTTTAAAAAGAGTTGGAAGGGAAACAAAATTAAGATAGCCCAACACATACACACACACACCTCCCTCCCCACACACGGTGTACGACACTCAATAAGATGGACGGATAGGCCTAATAATATTACTTCCTTTATTATTACCCTGCACATAGGCTATATGCTCTAATAAAAATCCAATAAAGATGGTGGGTGAATATTTATCTAGGAGCTGGAGCTGATAATGCACCACTTCGTCATGTTAGTATGGGGTCCTGCAGTTGAAAGCTATTTCCTGAATGGAAATTGCTATTGCACAACATCTGTCTGACAGTACAGTTGCATTTATTACAACTGATTTTAAGGTCACGGTCAGTCTGCTGCCTCATATTTGTTTGAGTGTAGTGGATAAGGTACACATGCATTGGAGTTTAAAAAAAAATTTTCAGTGTTGCCACGTGAGTAAACTTGAGGTATATGATAGCAGCAATGCAACATCCTTCCAAGTCCAGTAAAATTCCTGTAAAATATATACTTGAAATCCTATGAAGTTAATAAAAATGACACAGAGTACAATTGCATACACACATCTAAATCGCTTAGCCTCTACTGTAAAGTCCTTCTTCGCCTCTACTGTAAAGTTTGTCCGGTATGGACGCTGATCTGGGCAGGTGCTGGGCTCTGCGGATCGGCCTGCTGTGCGCTCAAAACCCGCGAAATCGTTATAGCCGACATTTCCTTACCGAACGTTTAACCGTTTCTGAGATAAATAAATAAACAAAATGTCCACAAACTGCAATAGCCTCATTCCACGCGCTTCCGATTCAACCCGTGTCAAGAACGTGCCGTTCCGTAATACCGCAAATTTTGTTTTATTTCCATTCAAAACACTTTTGCACTCATGTCACCAATCTTACAGCTGAAGTTTACCTGTTCACTTTCTTTTTCATCCATACTAAGTCTTATATGCGCACAAAAATTCATTCGCAAACAATCTTGCAAGAATCCCATTCAAGCGACAAACGTGACGTCACATATAACTTTGCAGACGACATTTGACAACAGCGTCCGCTGGAAGTGTAAGTACATTGCAATAAATATCATGCCTAATATTTTTAAATAAAGGTATGACATTTAAAAACACGTTGCCTAACATAAATACTAAATTAAAATAAAATATTTTAGTGCATTACTCAAACATGCACCTATACTCTGTTCTGCAGTACATTGCAATTATCATTTTAAATTAAAATAGTTCAATGCATTGCTCGAGTTGTCTCTGTCTACATTTCAAACAGCAACCTGTGTACCCTGGCTTGCCAGGGTACAAAACCACTAGTCCTATATATATGTAATATCTCTCTCGCTCTCGCTCTCTCATATGTGTGTTTGTGTGAGTGAGTGAGTATGAGAAAGAGAGAGAGACTTTAGACTTTAGATTTTAAACGTTTATTGCAATGACAACATGTTACAAGGATAATAATTTTAAGCTTACAGCTTGTTCTTACAATTAGTCCTTGTTTCAGGCACCCACTCAAGCATAATACATTTATACAATCAATTAAACCTGCCACCAATTGATAAGAGAGAGAAAGAGAGAGAGAGAGAGAGAGAGAGAGAGAGAGAGAGAGAGAGAGAGAGAGAGAGACGTTTGACATTTGGACATCGTCCGTGTATTCACCAAAAACATACAAACAATAAAACAAACACAAATTCTTCGGGCCACCAGCCCCTAGAAAAAACGGTTGGTCACGCGGTTGACAAAATTGTTGTACCTGATCTCTCAAGAATTACAATGGCGTTTCCTTTCGTTAGGTTATTACATCAGCTCAAGTGTATCTGCTCATAAAATTCAGTTCGTATTTTTAGTGCATGAAAAATAAGTAGTCTTAATCTCCATACATGAAACTTTGATTCGCTCGGTAGTACATGTATATATGAATGTACAGGAAAAGTTAAATATTTTTCTCTAAGATCACTATACAGAATACATTCGGTTACAAAATGATATTCATTTTCCAATACGTTGCAACATGGACACAAATACATTTCCTTCGGTTTCATTGAAGGTTATCCTAAAGAATGAAGCTTTCAAAGGTAGAACTCCCAGTCGGAGCTTAATTAAGCAGTCTCTAAAGAATTTGATATGCCCAAAATCAATGAAGGCTTCTGTCTCAAAAATATCTTTAAATGCTCTATTGCAAATGTGATGTTTACCAGGACACCATTTTAGTTCTGCACTACCCTATTTGCATATTAATATTTTCGAATATTTTCCGGTCAACATTTATACAGAATGAGTGACAAACGGATACAAAAAGATTGCCAGAGATAGAGGAATTAGCCAAAGCTACCGAGGTCAACTTTATGCCGATTAGAACCAGGCAACAATGTATGCAGTTAGAGCACTCTAATAATAATAATAATAATAATAATAATAATAATAATAATAATAATAATAATAATAATAATAATAATAATAATAATAAAGGTATTTATTTATATAGGGCTTTTTCCTAATGACGTTAGTTCAAAGCGCAGTTCTCACGCATTTATACTTAAAATTAACATCGAATACATACAATACGAAGTGAAACAAAAACCAGACACTAATAAATGATGCAAAGACATAATACAAACATGAAAAAGAATATTTACCAGTAAACTATACAAGACGAAAGAGAGAGGGGGAGTAAGAGAGTAGTTAAGGAGTGAGGGAGGCTGGGGCGTGCGTTGTGACGGTGGTACATGGTGGTCTAAATCAGAAAAAAGGAATGATGATGGTGATGGGAGGCGAGATCAGACATTTTTAAGGATAAGATGAGTTTTCAAGCTGGACTTGAAAGTGGCTATTTTCGGAGAGCTGCGAAGAGAGAGAGGAAGAGAGTTCCAAGTTGAAGGACCAAGCACAGAGAAGGATCGACAGCCTGCAGAGGGAGTTTGTAGCGGGGTATTTGTAGCATGAGGGTATCAGAGGAAGAACAAAGATTTCTAGATGGCTTGTAGAAGTGAATATTCTGGGTAAGGTAGTAAGGATCTAATCCATGGACGCCCTTGTGACAGAAAGTACAGATTTTGTAGGTAATCCTCTGAGATACAGGAAGCCAGTGGAGAGAATGTAAGAGGGGTATGATATGATCTGATTTTTAGATTTTTTTCATTTTAAGAACCAGACGAGCAGCTGGTACTCGGTACCCGTGAGCATAATTTCAGTTTTGTTAGCATTGAGTTCGAGCTTGTTGGCAGTCATCCAGTTATGAATGTTTTCAAAGCAGTCAGAAGATTGGGTCAGAATAGATGGAAGGTTTTGAAGAGGGTCACTGTTTTGAGCTGTGTATCGTCTACTTATAAATGGTGGAATGTATGATCTGAAACAGAGGAGATGTGTAGAGGATAAATAGAACAGGGCCTAGATCTGACCCATGAGGAACACCAAAGACAAATCTGGGAGGTTCAGAAAGGATTGGAAACAGACTGGAAACGATCAGAGAGATAAGAATGGAACCAGCTTAGAGCACAGTCCTTTATTCCAAAAGAGGTCTCAAGGCGCTAAAGGAGGATAGTATCAAAAAGCGGCTGGGAGATCGAGAAGGATCAACAAAGAGATTTTACCAGAATCAGTGGCAGAGATATGATATATAACGATATGAAGAAGAGCTAATTCAGTAGAGTGGTCAGGGTAGGCAGACTGGAATGGACAGAACAAGTTGTTGGATGAGTGATGATGGTTGAGCTGTTTGAGGACAACCTTCATCAGAAGTTTGGATAGGAAAGGGAAATATAAAACAGGGCGGTAGTTCTTCAAGTCTTCTAGATCAAGATTTGCGTTACACACGATGTTGTTTTTTCTCTATCAGTAATTGATTCAGCCCCGATGCTTGAAATCCTGATAGGTGTAACTCAGATTCGTTTATCCACGCAACCCGTTCAATCATCAACAAGGCAGGAGTCGTCGTTTGAAGTTTTCCACTTTTATTCAGCATACATCAACAACTGCATACAATCGTTCAATCGTTTTTCACTTTACAATTCTCGACTATCAACTTTTCACTTTTTACAACTTTCTCAACTCTTAACACAACAGCTCTCTCTACTTTCAACTCTCTCTTATTTTGAAACAGTGTGGCACTTATATAGTCTCTACATACTCCAGAACAGGCGAGAAAACCCCTGCGTGGAACACCACAACCAATCAAAAGTAATTTCATCATCACTGTCTCACGTCATACAACCTTATTTGGAATGGAAGCTTCTATAGTTACCGCTAGAATTATCCATACGCTTCGATCGATAGCAAAATATCGACCAACTAAAACCACCAACGTTATACAAAGCCCCCTCCAACAACAACGCAAAATCAAATCAAAGACAAATACACTCCATTACTGCATGCCCAGCAAAACAAAACGATCGCATCCATCGCGCGCGTAACACACGCAAGCCTACTATCGCACCCGTTTCACACCTAAGCCTACCATCGCACGCGTCTCCAACGTAACAATTTAATTTCTTTAGTAGTGGCCGGACGATGGCAGACTGAAATCAGATTGCAATGAAGAGTTGACTATGTTGGTGATGGCTGGGAAGAGGTCAGTGATAAAATCTTTGAAAAGTGAGGTAGGGGTGAGATCAAGCTCGCATGTCTTAAACGACACGGTGCTGAGAATTTCAGGCACTTCAGTTTCTGAGACAGTATGAAAAGAGAAGAGTGGCGTGTCGGTGAAAGGCGGACCAGGAGGACATGGTTGACAAGACGTGTCATAAAGATTTGAGAATAGCTTCGATTTTTGAGGTAAAGAAGTTTGAAAAGGATGAAGGTAGTTCAGAAACTTCAACTTTTGTTGGAAGAGGAGAAGTATTGGTGTTCCCCAGGAGGTCATTAATAGTAGAAAATAGTTCTTTGGAAGAAATAGAGTTCGCAATCTTTGTGTTGTTGTAATGTATTTTAGCTGCAGAGATGGCTTTTCTGACGTACCACTGTCTTGCGCTTCTGATAGATCTGTTTGTGAACTTTAAGTTTGGAAGAGAGATGGCGACTGTTATGTATGCGTGCGTGTGTGTCTGAGCGTTGATATGGTAGTGTAATGGAGGGGAAAGGGGTAGACAGTGAAGAAGATGGTATTGTTTTATTTTTATTTTTATGTGTATCCTTGTTTAACAACTGTCTGTCATATAATGCAGATTAGAGTGCTAAATGTTGAATTGTGATTGTGCCACCTAGTGTGATCTAGTGTTAGTGTTTTCATTTTACTTTTACAAATATATTGTTACTGTTCGTTTTGTGTGTTGTAAAATCCTTTTTTTTTTCGTGTACAATTTGAATCTGTAAATACCAGATGTTGCTGCCATTACAATTGCTCCGTGTGAGGCAAATAAAGTCATATTGTATTATATTATGATATATTATATTGTATTATCCTATCCTATCCCGTACCGCGGAGGTCGTAGGGGCATCACAGATGATCGTTTCACCAGCGTACTCCATCTTTCTCCGTCCTCAGCAACCCTGATGGCTTCGCTCAGTGTCAAACCAGTCCATTCTCGAATGTTGTCCTCCCACATAGTTTTGTCGGTCTCCCTCTTCTTCTACCTCCTTGCACCGTGCCTTGCAGGATGGTCTTTGCAAGACCTGATGATCTGGTGATGTGGCCATACCATCGGAGTTTCCGTATCTTCATCACTGTGAGCAGATCATCGTGTTGTCCAATGGCTTGTGTGATGGTCTGCCGGACTTCGTCGTTGGTGATGTACTGGGTATAGGAAATGCCCAGAAGTCTTCTGTAGCACCTCGTCTCCATGCTTTGTATTATTAGTTGTAGATCTGCTGTTAGGGTCCATGTTTCGCAAGCGTATAGGAAGATGGAGATGACAATGGAGCCCAGCAGTCTTACTTTGGAATGTAGACTGATGGTCATGCCTTTCCAAATGGGCTTCAACCTTGACAGGGCAGAGGTTGCTTGTGCGATCTTGGAGAGGACTTCCTGTCGGGACCCATTGTCTGATGCAATGGCTCCTAAATATTTGAAGCTATGCATTGTGTTCAGGGATTGGCCTTGGACTTTGATGTCCGTGTTGATGCCATTGGTGTTGTTGGTCATCATTTTGGTCTTCTCTGCACTTATTTTTATTCCATAGTTTCGTATTATAATGTATTGTATTTTATTGTATTATAATATATTGTATTGTATTTCATTTTCACGACCATAATTATACACATATGGACCGGGGGTGAGTCCTCTTTTAACCATGGTGTGGTCCTGATTCTGTGCTCTTTGCAGTCCGCTTGACCCTATAAACAATGACGATCTAACATGATGTAGGTTAAGCTATGAAAACTACATATATGCAAACATTTTAGGTTATGGCATGTGCAGCACCACTCCCTGGCAAACCCACATTGTCATTGTACGTGGCTATGTCAGCAGCCTGTGAGAAGGAAGCCAAAGCGAGTAAGTGTTATGGTTAACTATTTTAAAGGTATTGTTATTGTAAAAATAGGAAGTGGGCGGCAATGACAGTGGTTACACAACATTCTTTTTTTTATTTTTTATTTTTTATAAGTTACCGTGCCCGGTGAAAGTTGAACTAACAAACGAGATCCTTGTGCAAATATCGATCTGCTAACGAAATAAGACAAACTTAACAACAAATATAGCGCTTCAATAACAACATGCCAACCTGGATATTATCCTAGTTTAGAAAATAAATCGTAGATGATAACAAACTGGTGAATTGTTGCTGCTGTCCCAAGTCGATCCTCTGCTTAATAAGCCTACGTAGTTTCAGATAAAACTAACTAAACCTTCCCTTTTCTCTAGCCCAGCTTAATGAGGGCGGTGCTTGTCGCCTCTCCTTCGCCGCTTTACCTTTACCAATTCTAAACCTCCAGGTACCCCCATTCACAGCTGGGCGGACTGGGGTGTGTCACGCGCTTGTTTGATTCTTTTTATGTCGTTTGAGGGTTGCCTTCCAAGCATAGTCACCCATCCAAGTACTAACCCTTCCCAAAACATTGCTAGCCAGTGCCCAAACCATTACACCGCTACTGCACCGTTTAAACCAAAGTTGGACAAAGATCTATTGTATTGCGTTGTGTTTGAAGTGTCTATGATCTGTTTGTATCGTGATCGCTGGTGTGGTTAGTTTATTGTCTACTCTTTCCTTTCGTTACACCCGAGACCGAGAAGAAGTATCCAACAAATAAGTGGCCTTCTCACATAACCTGACTCGTGTGCGAGTCAATGGGTTTAACTAGCGTGCAGCTTTAGGCAAGCACAATGACATGTAAATTTTACATTTGTTCCACTGAGATACACTCAAACACACACACACACACAGCCGAGGGTACACAGTACACACGCACACACACACACACACCCACACCCACACACCCACACCCACACACACACACCCATACTCCTACTCACTCACACACACAGGCGGCATCTGTCTCAGCAGAGTTGAAGGTAATGGTCATGGTGTTGACATCTACTTCACCAGCTCCCAAAATAAGCAGTGGTGCAAATTTACCTCGAAAACCCTCGGTGACCATAAAAGAATCGTACCTTAGTCACGTAAGTTCGTCCCATGCGGAATTCCAACCCGCGACCTTCGGCACCCTATATCAACTTTCCTACCAGACCGCCATGGCTTTCAATTTCAAGAGCTTCTACATGAGCTAAAGAAGCTCAAGGGCAGTACAGTTGCATTCATTAAGCCTGGCACTCCTGACGCGTTTCGACCAGAGGAGGTTTTGCCTTGAATGCTTAGACTAAATGTATTGCATGGGTAGTCACAAAAAGATTCCCGTTGAAAAGTTCAGAGGAGGTTTTTTGCCTTGAATGCTTAGACTAAATGTACTGCATGGGTAGTCACAAAAAGACTCCCGTTGAAAAGTTCACATTAGGAAGACGCCAGTCGCATTTGCTAGGGCCGACCAGGGTAGTCTAAGCATTCAAGGCACAGGCGCTTGTATCAGAACAGGCGAGCGCCTATGCCTGACCAAAGGGGGACGCGTCACAGGCATAGGCGCTCGCGTGTCCTGATACAAGCGCCTGTGATTCAAGGCTAAGCCTCCTTTATGAGACCTTTGGTAAGAGTCGAAACACGTCAGGAAAACCAGGCTTTATGAATGCAATTGTACTGCTTTTGAGCTCCTTTGGGTAGTGGAGAAGCAGTTAAAAAAGCAATTATGTCGCACTGTGTGTCCCTCTTTGAGACCAGGAACACTCCCGTACCAAACTGACCTTGACCTTTAGTTTGGGTTCGAAATGTTTTATCTTGAATTTGTGGAGGGATTCGTGTTGAAAAATAAATAATAAACACAAATTTTGGATACACAATCTTTGAAAAAACTTTGCATTTTATTATAAAAAGCAGTCAAATTATTATTAAAAAAAAAAAAAAAAAACGTTTTCAAGCGAATCCTGGAATCCCCTAATTGAAACTTGCAGTCCCTAAACAATGAGTTGTTGACCTAAATATTGGATTATTAAGCAACATTGTCTAAATAACTCATTATTTAGGAAAATCTGCTAAATAATCCATTATATAGGTAAACAACTCATTATTTATAAACATTTCCAAATAATACGTTATTTTACACAATCTGCTATATAAAACATTATATAGGCAAATAATTCCTTATTTAGCAGCAATGCCTTTAAAATACGTTATATACGGAGAAAATATATTTTTTTAGAGAAATCTTACATTGTAGTCAAAAGATTATTTCGAAAATATGCTTCTAAATAAAGATTCTTAAGTTGAAAGTGATAAAACAAACACATACAAAAAAGTCGCAAATAAATATTTTACTAGGGGAACTCCATAGATACTGGCCTACATGCGGACATACGATTCACGTGTCATTGTCTACAAACTTCCATTCTATTATCATTCTGTTATCGGGTGACATTTGAGCGCCAGTTGCTCTCCTTTCACAGTTCATTACTATGTGTGCCAATGCGTGAGATGGCGCCTTGAATCATTCTTTGTGCATGAGATATGTGCGCTAAATAAATGGACGTAGTATTTATTTATTTTATTTATTTATTTATTTATTTATTTATTTATTATTATTATTATTATTATTATTATTATTATTATTATTATTATTATTATTATTATTATTATTATTATTAATTAATGTTCTTCTATCTTTGAAAATCAAAGATTCTAGATTTAATCCCATTATACAGGGTGTTCCAAAAGTCTTGGGCACATTTTGACATTGAATATTTCCGAAACTATTAAGGATATAAAAACGCATCTGGTAAATTCAGAAAGCTTGTAATCTCAATTTTTACATAGAATGTTCAATGTGAGCACCATTGGTCACACGACACACATCAAGCCGATAGTCAAATTCTTGCCAAACGCGTCCCAGCATTGCATTGTCAATGGTTGCAAAAGCTTCTGTTATTCGTGCCTTCAGCTCATCCACGTCTCTTGGAAAAGGGGGCACATAGACCAATCCTTTCACAAATCCCCACAAAAAGAAATCGCATGGTGTGAGATCTGGAGATTAGAAATGCACGTTGAACAACAGTCCATGATTCAGTTTTTGCAAATTCAAGCACACAAAACGCCTTTTCTGGTTGAGTGAACGCCATTAATGGGTCTCAAAAGAAATAAAAAAATCAACAGCTTTACAAAAAAACTTAATGTAATTAGCTTTAAAATGGCACAACTTTTATCTTACTACCATTCATAGTAATTGAGATATGGAGACTTCAAATGTGCCCAAGACTTTTGGAACACCCTGTACTTGCCCCTTTTGGAGTGTAGGAATATTTTTAAAAAAAAACAAAAACACATAAACACAGCAACCATAACTCAGTAAAAACAAACAAACAAACAAGTAATCAACAGCGTTACTACATTCCAACTTTAACATTCAAAACAATAACGTTTGACCAATATTTTGTTAATATTATTACCACTCACCCTTGACCTAGTTTTATAATGTACTCAATTTTAATGGCCCACAATGTTGCTTTCTTTACCAAAACAAATTACATAAGTTAAACAATTTAACAAACATAAACACATTTACACGATCAACATGACCTCATGTCCTTATAAAGCTGGAAACCACCTTTTCGCCTACCATACAAGCAGGAAAATACAGAATTGCCATGACAAAATAACATGAACAATCCTGAAAGGCGAGCATGGGCATGATCATTATATTGTTAATCGGTACTATATTTCAGCCGAATCAATTCATCGCCATTTGTACAGGACTCGACCCCTCCTTCCTCCCCCTCCCCCTCTTTGATTGAGGCAATCTTAAGGCATATATCCCAAATTAATCAACGAATGCAAACTAATATTATACATAAGCCTACATGTATATATATATATATATATATATATATATATATATATATATATATATATATATATATATATATATATATATATATATATATATATATATATATATATATATAATTTATAGCAATCGAAATATAAGAATCATCCATCACAATACTACATTATTTCTACCTCGCACAGTGACCCAAATTAATTCCCCACGGACCTGCGGACGCTTCTCAACACAAAAAATTAATGCTAAATGGTAAGAATAGGAGTGTGTTACCTTTCCTCAGTGACAGCTCCAGATCGTAAGCTTGCAAACGTACTGCAGCAAAACCGACAACGATGGTAATAAGTACAACACGGCGCGGTCAATATCCAGGCACAAGAAATTCACCACCTCTATTTGCACACAAAAATTGTAAAAGGTACATCAAGCAAGCAGCCTTAATTAAATTCCACTGGTGAAGACACTACACAGTCATATACTGCATTCACACTACATAGGCAAATTTACTGAAATTTGCAACTAGGAACTTTTCAAAGTAGCAGATCCAGTGGCAAAAGGATGTAAAAACCACGACTACTACCACCACCGAGTTTTAACTGTGTGGTTACGAAAGATGTTTAACCCGCCTTTCCTCGCATGCCGACCACCCGACACCAATGAACAACTCGAGTCACGTGGTGTCTTGTGGCGGACAATCACTAATAGGTCACAAAGAAACAGTCGTGTGGAGACTCGCATACAGAGAACGGAAGACTGTTTATATTATGTCGCAGGAAAAATGAGAATCCAGTCAGATTCGGGATCGTACTAGTGTTTATCTTGGATTTCTCATGTGTCCTAGGATGATTTGGAATTCCAATCAACACTGAAAAACTAATATGAACTGGAATTCATAACTATCCTAGGACGAGTAGGAATCCAAAAGGGGTAACCTTCAGGAGTGTCAAATTTACAGCACCATCAGCCCACAAGCCATCTCAGCAAAGTCTTCCTCAAAATAATACTCACAAGGTTGAATCCTAAGCTGAATAAATCATAGCTGAAGAAAAGCAGGATTCAGGGCAGGGCTAAGCGCCACCGACAGCTTTTCAACCTCAGAATAATCTGCGAAAAATACCTACAGCATCAACAACATGTATTTGTAGATTTCAAGAAAGCGTTTGACCGAGTCTGGCATGCAGCTCTGTGGACAACCATGAGAGTATACAACATCAGCTCTAGCATTATTTCTGTTTGTCCTTTCTTGAGCTTCGGCATATTGCGTCCTTGAGGCAGTTTCTTTCGAGGGATGCATGCACATATTTGGTCAGCGCGTTTGGGACATCTAGACTTGATTATTGTAATTCAGTTTTAGCTGGTCTCCCCATTGATGAAGTTAGCCGACTTCAGCGTATACAGAACTGTGCTGCTCGGCTTGCGCTTACAAAACGGAAGCGTGATCATGTCACACCTCTTTTAAAGGAGCTTCACTGGCTCCTTGTTAATTTCCGCATTGAATACAAAATTGCTGTCATAGCTTTCCGCCACTTTGACCAGTCACTTCCACCATATCTGTCTGAGGTACTCACTACCTACACTACAACTAGGATAGGATATAAGTTGTAACCAGTCATAAGGAAATGATAGCTATGAATGAATGAGGCTTAACGTCTAAACTCACCATTGGCGATATGGCAGACGGGGATAACTAAGGGAACAAGGGATAAGGACCTAAATCAACACTTAACCATCAGAGCAATCATACTGAGTCATCGGTGTGCCAGGCGAACGCTCTACAACTTGAGCTACGGCGGTGGTTAGGATTGCTATATTTTCGTACAAAACACTACGTCCAAGGTCCATTAACAGAGGTAAGGTCTCTGGAGATAAATGTCGCTGGCCACTTCCAAGCTTATCAGGGCCCACATGCTTAGTATCCGAGATCTATCAAGCTTCATAGAACACTAGTTCGTGCAATCTCTGATACCCACTTTGGTCAAGAGCAACGTTTACCCTTGACGTTGAGTTAGGCCTACGCAGGCCAGTTCAAATAAAATACTTGGTAGGGCAGTTTCGTGCGTGTGCATAATACCTTTATACTATACAGGATAGTTGTATGTGACACCGAGTCAAACGGCGTAGGTGAACCTGATGAACTTGCCCTTATAGGGAGCAGGTTTCATCAGGCTCAGCTACACTGAGAGAGGGAAGAACACCTCGCCGAGTCCCAGCTACTGTATAATTAAGCTGCAGGGATAGCTCAGTGGTCAGAGCGCACGACTTGTGTGAGTGCGTCTTGGGCGACGTGGGTTCGAATCCTGACTTCAGCAAACTATTTTGTGATTGCTGGATATTACGGGCCAGCGCCTTGAGAAGCTCTCTGAGCTTGGAAGTGCGCTACATAAGAGAAATCTCTTAAGCTGTATGCTACATTGAGTGCATGACACTCCGCATAGGAAATCTAAAGTAAACATGACAATAATAGGACATTAAGAAAGCTATTTTCGGTCCTAAAGCTATACTACTATACCACAGGCGCTTGTATCAGGACACGCGAGCGCCTATGCCTGTGACGCGTCTCCCTTTGGTTATCTATAATAACCAATGGGAGACGCGCACGTCACAGGCATAGGCGCTCGCGTGTCCTGATACAAGCGCCTGTGTACTATACTGCTACTACTGCTACGCCTATTCGTTGCCTTGGAGGCATGAGCCAAGACAAACGCGGTCCAGTGAAAAGGAACATATTGACACGCGAATCTAACTGGAAGTCGTTGCGACATGTTCTCAATCTGTCTCAATCGTCTCACACACACTTTCAGCGTTCAATTTTATCAGTATTATTGTTATAGGTGATTGCTTTGCCTTTTAATAACAAGGTCACTGCAGTCATTTTATTGCTAAACACATTTTGCTCAATATCTGAAAAAAAAAACACAACCCGGCTGAAACGATTTGGTTGAGTTTAGGTACACAGGTGTTTCAAAATCATGAGCCATCTTTCAATGGCAGTTCGATTATCGGTCAACCCGTCGCTCTGAATTTCACTTTATTTTGTGTGTTGCGCAAAATACACCTTTTGCCTTATCTCAACAATCCTATCCTATCCTATCCCGTAATTCAAAGGTCGTTGGGGCACCACAGATGATCGTTTAACCAGCGTACTATCTTTCTCTGTTCTCAGAAACTCTCATGGCTTCGTTCAGTGTCAAACCAGTTCATTCTCGAATGTTGTTCTCTCACCGCTTTTTATGTCTCCCTCTTCTTCTGCCTCCTTTCACCGTGCCTAGCAGGATGGTTTTTTTTTTTTTTTTTGCAAGACCTGATGCTTGCTCTGGTGAAGTGGCCATACCATCGGAGTTTCCGTTTCTTCACCACTGTGAGCATGTCATCATGTTATCCAATGGCTTGCGTGATGGTCAGTCGGACTTCGTTGTTGGTGATTTGCTTGGGTATAGGAAATGCCCAGAAGTCAACAATAACTGAACATAAATTCTTTTTTTTTTTTTTTTTTTTTTGCTTTTCGGATTCTTGGAACTACTGTTAAACATGTTATATCATTGGTATTTGTATATTCTCAAAGTTTAAGGTTACTGTGCTTTATTATTGTATAAACACGTTTAGCGCTTTATGTAAAAATGGGTTTTGCCAGTAAGTTTTTGCTTGCAGATAGTTCAGACAGTGGCCTGTCATTCTAAGTTTTCCATTTGCTTCGTTACGATGAAGCCGAGTCACAACGCCAAGAGAATGAACACATTTGAAAATGATTATTTTTCGGCTATGATTATGAGTGTGAGTGTTTGGAAATACATTTGAACGGTATACCATCTTTTTTGAATTTTTTTTTTGTATGTACTTAACTAAATTGTTTTAAATCACAAGAGATTTGAATGAACATTGAAGTTTAACGTCTACAGCCACCATTGGCGATATGGCAGACGGGGATTGCCATCCCCGGAAACCAGGGGTAGGGACCTAAATGAACACGGAACCACCCGAACAATCATAGGGTTAAAATGGCCATTGAAAAAGGCCACTTTTATTTTGCCCATCACGGGAGAGATCTGAACTTGACTTGACTTGACTTGCTTAGATTAACGTCCCCGGACACGTAGCGTATAGGGGACAGGAGATCTGAACTTATTATAAGCTGTTTTAATAGAGAGGCGCCTCGGCCAGTCCCAGCTACGCAGTATGCTTTGGCTATTCACTCACCTTTGTGATCAATAGTTAAAGCCTATTTTACCATCTATTGATTGGCGTTTGACGACACGACGCGCTGCCAAGTTTTCCTCTGTTGGACTTTTTTGTTTTGAACCACCTTAATGGTTTTGCCATTTTACCCTCAAGATTCCAGCAGTCGTCCTCCAATGTACAGTTTTGTATGTGTTTTGTTGATATTTTATAATGATGTTTGTATTCTATTTTGTTTTTGTAAACGGGGGTTGGATAAGTTAGAGTATAGCCTCAGAGTCCCCTGCGTGGGATGCCTTTATTCTAAAAATAAAAACAAAAACAATTTGTTTGGGGGTAGCAACTATAAATCATAACAATAATTTCAATCCATACACATTAATGGCAAACTACTAAAATGTTTGGTACCCACGACCCGCCCGTACTTTACAATTAAACTCTCTCTCTCTCTCTCTTGTTGTTGTCACACCACGCGAGAGAACACCTGGGTTGGATATTTTCTTGCTATTATATTCATTCATTCATTACCCAAAGGACATAACAACAAAACTTCATTTTCATGCATCCATGCTACATGCACAAACGAGTAAACATATAAAACTTGTTCCATCTATATCTCTCTTTTCCTGGAGCACTTAATTGTCCTCAGTGTGACGAGAGAGTACACTCGACCGTTCATGATACCAAAGAAAACTCCTTTACGTGAATGTCTTGTTGTCGCCCTCTCACCACATAATGTCAAAATAAAGTCAAAGTTATTATTTTAGGATGCGAGGTCGGCTCCAGATCCTCGACAACAGTTTCACCTCAATCAAACACGTTGATGCAAATGTTCCATTCCGATCTATTCCAATTGGATAATAGACCAAACACGTTGATGCAAATGTTCCATTCCGATCTATTCCAATTGGATAATAGACCCTGGATACTGGATCCCACACTGGATAATAGACCCTGGATACTGGATCCCACGCTGGATGCTGTATCCCACACGATATTGGATCCCACACTCGATCCTGGATCCCACACTCGATTCACACTCGATTCTGAGTCCCACACTGGATACTGGATCCCACACTGAATTCTGAGTCCCACACCGGATACTGGACCCCACACTGGATTCTAAATCCCCACTGGATTCCGAATGCGCCTGTAACAGTTCAATTGTCTACTTCTCATAAATCTCCAACGTAAATTAAATCAGTGGTTTACAAGGTACGACACAATATATTTGATTGGAATAGTAAACAAACATAACAACCAAAATATTCCATAACTAGCAAGAAAATCACCCCCAAAATCTTATATCAAATGTTTTTCCAAAAATACAATATCTCCGTAATCCCGATGCCCAACCAACAAGCTCCCTGATATAGCTATTCGATACTGTGATTAGACGAAAATAAACTTACACAAGTTGCGCGTGAATATAACGGTTCGATTCTGTTTGTGCCAAGTATGGTCACAGGAAGAGTCACTCCTTTTTTTCTACAATCGACCCACACGGCCAACAACTGAAAACAAAAATGGCATCCGTCTCGCCACACACGTCAATTGTTCCCCACCGACAATACGTCACAACACACACAGCACGTCATTTCCACTTACGTCATGCATGTACATGAAAACAAGACGTCCTTTCCCTACAAACAAGCTTCCAGACAGAATTTGCAAACTAATGTGACATAAAGGCCCTTCCTCAGCTAAAACTCTAGTTTTAGTAACTACACATTGTCTGAAAATTCTGTTTAATATTAACATAAAGACTCGTGAATTCTGATACTTGCATACCTTATCATATGGCACTTAATCACTTGTTGTCTACTCATTCGATGCACAATGATTCATCATTATCTCCAGCAATTCGACTCAGATAATCTGCTCCTACATTATCCTTGCCCTTGATTACTTGAACATGGAAATCATGCTGCTGTAACTGCAACGCCCATCTCATCAACCGACCATTCTCTGTTTTCGATTTTTGCAAGTAGTGCAACGGCTGATGATCTGTCTCCAGGACGAACCGCTGTCCAAACAAGTATGGTTCAAACTTCTTGATTCCCCATACCACTGCAAGACATTCTTTCTCAATCGTCGCGTAATTCTTCTCCGCAGCCGACAATTTCTTGCTTGCATAAGCGATAGGATGCTTCTCTTGTTCGAACTCTTGCATCAATATAGCTCCCATCGAATTGTTCGATGCATCAGTTCTCAAGATGAAAGGCTTAGTACGATCGGGCAATCGCATAACTGGTTTGCTGCACAATATTTCTTTCAACTTCTGGAATGCTTCCTCTGCTTCGTCATTCCATTTCAACTTGTCCGGCATCTTAGCCTTGGTCATGTCGACCACTCTACCTTGTTCGGTTGATTCTTCTTCGTTAGTTCAGTCAGTGGCGCGACAATGTGAGCAAATCCTGGGATGTACCGACGATAATAACTCGCCAAACCTACCAAAGCTCGCACCTGTCTCTTTGTCTTCGGTATCCCAATCTCCAATCATCCATTCCAATCTGGTTTTCGTAAAAATCATTCGTGCCATACTGCTTTGGTTAGATTATGTGATACTTGGCTCTCTGCAATTAATAAGAATGAAATTACTGGTGCCGTTTTTCTAGACTTTACAAAAGCTTTTGATATGGTTAATCATTCCGTATTGATCAGTAAATTATCTGTGTATCTGAACAATTCTGCAACTGTAAATTTTTTCCAATCTTACTTAAGTGATAGAGAGCAGACAGTGTTAGTAAATGGCCATTACTCAGCAAAAGGTACAGTAAAATGTGGCGTTCCTCAAGGCTCGATACTGGGCCCTCTTCTATTTTGTATCTATATAAACGATCTCCACCTCCAAATATCAGATAATAATGTAATCTGTGATTTGTTTGCGGATGACAGTACAATACATTGTTCTGGTAAAGACATTACGTCCATACAAACATCTTTACAAAATAGTTTAAATGATGTGATAAACTGGTGTCTAACTAATCAAATGGTTCTTCATCCTAAAAAAAACAGAGTGCATGATAATCACAACAAGACAAAAACATCAATTACAGCCTTTACAATTACATATTACAATAGATAACACTTGTGTCCACCAAGTAACAGACCATCGTGTACTTGGAGTTACTATTGATTCAGAATTCAAATGGGATAAACACATTAATCAAATATGTAAACGCATTTCCCAAAGTACGTTTTTGCTTTCAAAACTACGATGTTTTGTTCCTGAATATGCCAGGAAAGTATTCTTTCATGCACACTGTCTTTCGCATATTAACTATGCTTCCACTGTGTGGAGTGCTGCTATAGTCATAATCAAATACAAAAAATAAATTCATTGCATCGACGGGCAATAAAATTAATTTCTAACTGTACAACTATTTCAACAGATGAAAAATTTATAAAATTAAACATTTTACCTCTAAATAAACAATTTCAATATAATATGATCATGCTTATGTTTAAAGTTCACAACAATATTGCACCAAACTATCTAACCCGATTTTTAACTAAATCATCAAATGTAATAATAATAATAATAATAATAATAATAATAATAATAATTACTGTATTTATAATGCGCTTATCTTATAATAATTATAACTCTAAGCGCGCACTCACAACTCACGCACGCATGTGCACGCTTTAGACAATGACACATGTAACAATTACGCAAAAAATACATTCACTCAAATATACTCATACCACAAACAGACCAGACACTATATGCAAGAGACAGCTGGCGATGGGGTGCGTAGTGAGGTCATAGTGTTAGAACTGCTTGAAAAGGTAAGTTTTGAGGGCAGACTGGAAGGAGGTGGGAGAGGGTTTCTGACGGAGAGAGAGTGGAAGAGTGTTCCAGATGGATGGGCCGTAGACAGAGAAGGAGCGGGACCCGAACGTGCTGAGTTTGGAGCGAGGAATGCGGAGGCGGAGAGGGTCGGAGGCAGAGCGTATGTATACCATTCCCAAAATTATCTCTTACCTAAACCAAGAATTGATCTATATAAGACTAGTTTTGGATTCAGAGCACCGTCTTTATGGAATGAACTTCCTCCGATCATTAAACAAAACAAAACAATCAAATCATTTAAATTAATGCTTTTTAACCATATTTTAAATTCATAATTTTTCCACCCACAGGTCACCATATTATAATGGTATAATATTATATTGTTCAGATGACGTTTAGATATGTTAAAAGTTCTTGTTTTGAAATTATTATAGTTTTACTTTTATATATGTAACATGTGGCAGGTTTAATTGATTGTATAAATGTATTATGCTTGAGTGGGCGCCTGAAACAAGGACTAATTGTAAGAATAAGCTGTAAGCTTAAAATTATTATCCTTGTAACATGTTGTAATTGCAATAAACGTTTAAAGTCTAAAAAGTCTCTCTCTCTCTCTCTCTCTCTCTCTCTCTCTCTCTCTCTCTCTCTCTCTCTCTCTCTCTCTCTCTCTCTCTCTCTCTCTCTTCTGTCCGATTAATATGGAGAGAGCGAGAGAGTGTTCAATTGAAACGTACGGGGGGTCGTGGCTATATATAGTAAGTATATCGTCATCCCAGCAGCTTGCGCCACGCCACCACAACGTCTTGTTTGTCTTCAAAGTTAAGGAAGAATAACACATAACATAAAACACTTTGAAACGACAAAATGTTATCCACTCAATTTGACTTGCCAAATTTTCGGTTTTTAATAACCTTCTTCAGGGCATTACAATATCAGTGTGATAGTGTACAAAGCGTTTTACCTAATAAAATAGAATTCATGACTATAATTCACAAAACACCACACCTATATAACAAATGAGCATGAACACAACTCTTGACACGTGTTTTCCACGCTGTGCCAGTTTTGTATATAGCGTGGAGTTTCACATCTCTAGCGATGTTGTGTATAAAGTTTGAATCAGCAGTCTTTATTGCGTATGTTATGTTAGGAATGTATGGTTTTCACGTGGTTAACGCATAACTTGAAGAATTGGGAACTGAACGAAAGTCGATGCCTTGTACGGTGAACTGGAGGAAGGTTTGTCTTGTCAGAGTCAGGTTGGGAGCGTTTGCTAGCAGACGGTTTTTGGATGGAATGTGACTTGTGACTGTGTTATCTCAGGATAAAAGTAAAGTCTGTTTCATAAGGGTAGTGTGTCTTCTGTTTAGAACCACCAAAAGTCTTGTTCCCTCGTCAGGACAAGAATGTCCAAAGTACTGTAACGCTGCTGTGGTAAAGGAATTCTGTAGCAGCAGTGGAAGATCTATGACTGCCATTGTTTCGTTAGGAAATAAGTGTAGAGTCTAGACTTAAGGGTGTGTACCTTTTGTTTAGGGACCTCCCAAGACTCAGTGACCTCGTCAGTACTGAGATGATCCATGTGCATAGAATAGCATAGCGCAGTAACGAACTATCTACTCTCAGCAGATAACAGTTGTGTTGCATTGCGTTTTATTGTGTCGTGTTGTGGTGTGGTGTCGTGTTGTCTATCTGTTGCTTCACAGGCCAAGGATTTAAAGGTGAGTGTGTGCCCAGTATTTCAATTCCTTGGTGGCTATGCACTCCGAGCTTGCGTACGTGAATGAATGATGTTGAATGAGGGGGAAAGGGATATATTTTGCTAAATAGTATTTTTATATGATTTTCTTGTTTAAATATGTAGAATGAATAATGTTGTTGATGTTGTTGCCAAAATGAGGTCAAGGGTGATGATGAAGCATATATGTTAAAATGAGAGAGAAAGGGGTGATGAATATGAGGGAAAGGTGACGTTGTATTATAGTATGCTAGAGAGGAATAATTGTGAAAGAGGGGAGACAATGTACTATAACATGGAGAGGGGTGATGAAGGTGAGAATGAAGATGAATCAGGATTGTTTGACTGGAAATGTAATTGTAATTATAATGTATATTTGTATAAACAATCATGTTTATGAGGAAAAATATAAATTGTTAGAACTGAGAATTGAATTGAATTGTTGAAATGCATATATAAACAGGTCAAGATAGCGGATGGCGGAAGGAGTTATTGTTTATGTAGTGTTTACCCTTTTATGAGGATGGATTAGTAAGACAATTTATTTGTTGACCAGATTGGGCCTACTTCTACCATTACTACCTACACTACTGTACTACCTATGTTACTACTTCTACACTTCTACCTCTAAGACTTCTGCTGTTGCCACTACTATTGGCAGGCACTTCAACCACCTCTGTCTTTGCCTGATGTGGATGTGGACTGGTCGGACGTCGCTGCCACCACTGCCACGTCCTCCTTTCTGACGTTGGGGCGCTGCTCTGGGGTGTTGCTCACCATCACCGCCGGGACTCGTCGCTGCACCTCAGACGACAGGGAGTCTACCGTTGGGGTCTACATTCTACAGCTCACATCGCCTTAGTCATACACACACACACTTGCATTTCACTCACATAAACCACATTTCAGGTTTCAGAATTTAGTGCAGTATACTTTATTATCTGTGTGTTGACTGCTACGTTTTTTTTAGATTAGCTAAAAGACAAGAGAGCTACAAACAGTGAACATTGATGTAATAAGCCAGTCAATTTAATATAATCGGTTTTTTTAAGTTTTGCTGGCTTAACTCCTCAGCTTGTGATCTTATTTTTTTGCAGTTTTATTTGCTTGTTGTTGCTTATTGCTGTTGTTACATATTGTTGTGTGGGCATTTCATGTACAGTTTCTAAGGGTTTCAGATTAGACAAGGGAGGTAATTGTTGTTAATTGTTGGGATTGAGGGTCCGAATAGAGGTTGAGGGTGGTTTAGACTTCCCATTCCCCTGTGCGTTGAGTTAGTTTGTTGAATAAAAGTGTGTGAATGTTCATCTGGCATTTGTGTTAGTTGGAGTTTGGACTTGAGGGCTGCGTCCATCATTGGTTCCAGTCGTATCTTGAGGATAGGTTCCAGTACGTCACTGTGAACACCGCTGCATCTGATGTTACAAGACTGACATGTGGGGTTCCTCAGGGGTCCGTTTTGGGACCTGTACTCTTCTCGCTGTATACCTCTGAGTTGGGCCGTATCATCGAGAGACACGGGCTAGGGAGGCAGCTTTTTGCAGATGACTCTGGCCTCTATGACTCTTTCCCTCCTGATGACGCAGCTGCAGTGGAGTCTGCTAAGAAGATTGAGCTGTGTTGCTCTGACATCAATGTGTGGATGACGCACAACATGCTAACGCTGAATGAGGACAAGACTGAGGCCATCATGTGTGGACCTAAGAGCAAAAGAGACGCTGTATCACTGACCTACATCAGTGTTGGGCTATCTGTGATTCCATTCTCGTCCACTGTCAGAGACCTCGGCATCATGATCGATGCCAACCTCACAATGGAGGATCACGTTGGTGCCGTGGTTAAGGGGTGCTACTTCCATCTCCGCTCTCTGGGTAAACTGCGAGGTGTTCTCACAAACAAGGCTGCTATCACCATTGCCGTCACCTTGGTGATATCCAGATTAGACTATGCAAACAGTTGCCTGTGGGGCCTTCCTGACCATTAGCTTGATCGTCTCCAGCGTGTTCAGAACACGGCCGCCAGGATTGTCACCCGCAGCAAGAAGACCGACCATATCACTCCGGTTCTCCGACAACTTCATTGGCTACCAGTCAAGAAGAGAATTGACCACAAAGTCCTCTCCTTGTGCTACAAGTGTGTCCATGACCCCACCTCTCCCCGGTACTTGAGAGACATTGTCCCTACCCACAAACCCTCAAGGCGCCTTCGCTACTCTTCCCAGTTTATGTTGTCCGTTCCAAGTGTGGATGGTCACAGGAAGAGGCGCTTGGGTCACCGCTCCTTCTCCCACTGTGGCTCAGCATTGTGGAACACTCTCCCCCAGGACTTGAGACTGAGAGTCATAGAGACACTGGATTCTTTCAAGAGGCGTCTGAAGACGTATCTTTTCTGACTATTTTTGAGTGTATACATAGAGAAGTTCTTTTTTTTTCTTCACCCTTTTTCCCCCACCCCCTGCGCCCTGAGCATGCTGCCAGCATGGATATGTGCGCCATACAAGTGGACATCATCATCATCATCATCATCTTTTGTTTTGAGTTTGGGCTGATGTTCACTGAACCCACTCGGGCGACGTGACAACTCTATTATAAAAACCCGCATACACCACCACAACCAAACACACACACACACACACACATA